>SNQJ01S0128539.1:2810-17604 GCA_010110895.2 Picea sitchensis | reverse complement strand
TATCATCATGCTCAAATTATGCCATCTGAATAGATGATTTGATGTTGGACATGGTAGAAACCAATTGATTACCGATCATTGAGGTAAACCATTAACAAGTGTGATATAAATCACTAATGATGTCAATGAATCCCAAGGTACCCTAGTGGATTCCAACAAATGTGAATAAATGAGATGAGGTCGAACATTCGTGGAACCATATGATCATAGGTCAATGATGTAAACCCTCTATCAGAAGCGAGGAGGCATGGCATTGAGGCATGCAGGTACCAAGGTACTAACTGGTTTCTAGGTCTAATTCTTGAATGATGTGTTGAAGTCGGTAGGAAAAGAATCATCGAAGGGGGGCATTGATGTATCTCCAATCATCGATTAGAGTGTTCCTTTTTCATAATTAGTCTTTCGAGGCTGAAAAAGAGATAAACTATCACTCGAAAGAATCCCTTTCAAACATTTTAATGATTGTGAAAGGAAGCAAGATCACTCGACAATAATTTCATGTTTAGAGAGTTTGAAAAGATCTTAAAGGAGACTCCAAAGAGTTCCTTTTTTGTATAGATTTTATGAGTCCGAAAAACAGATCTATTATCATGTCTTTACGAGCATGAGAAAGAACAAAGACTAAGATCGTTAAGTTATTCTCATACATTTACAAGCATGAGAAAGAACAAAGACTAAGCTCGTTCTAGAAAAAGTCTACTATGTTACAATGGGAATGACCTTCGAATGAGGATCACTCCTAGTAGTGTGTCTCTCTAGATGTAGTTTTCCCCCAACTTATTTGGCAGAAGTTGGTGATTTTTCTCCACCATGATTTCCAGTGGTCGGAGACCTGCCCCCTAAGTGTTTTTTCCTTCAACGAATCTTCTTATTTCCTCTTTTAGGTTTTTGGTTACTAATGGAAACATTTTCACTAGGCAGAGGAAAGAAGGTTCAAGTACTTAATCCAGAGTGAGAATTGATAGTAATGGGGGGGGATCTGTTTCATTTTTTAACGATCTTAATAAAGACAATGAATTATTCTCATAGCTTTAGTTTCATTTTTTAATGAGCTTTCCACAAAGAAGAAAACCTATGCCCAAGATATCTATTGCATTTTTCAATGAGCTTTCCACAGAGAAGAAAAAATATACTCAAAACCTCTCCTTGATCATAGATTCCAAAAGGACAATTCTCTGGAATAAATACATGTCAAGGGAAAAACGTCAACCATGGCTTCCAGGAGATCTTCGCTAGATGGAAGAAAAACACTCTCAAAGGAATACATGTCAATGACCTCGATAAGGGTAGGGAGATATGGCTCTAATATCCCTATCGAAGAGATTGCCATGTCAACTACTGGATCTAAGTTAGGATAAGGGAGAGATTCTCTCTTGTGGGGGGTTGACCGCATGGGGCAGGTCGTTACATAATTGACCTGCAGTGGAGTAGACATCGCTAGCTTGTATGGAACGTTCATGGAAGGCGGATGGTTGACCATGAGATGAGAGTAACTGAATGAAAGTTCATCGATCATTACTATGTTTCCATTATGACAAAAACATATCACTTGAAAGAGAGTGGACATAAAATCTCTCATAACATAGACATAGTCTCACTTGATCTAGGTGGATATTGGTGGCCAACCACCTATTCCAACAGTCTCCTCTTATCCATTTTTATTTAACACGTTATTTTGTACTTATTTGTAATTGTGGGCTGTACACTTTTGGGGTTGTCGGAATCCCCACACATCCTCTATGTGGATACTGGTGGCCTCTCACCTAATCCAACTGGCTTAGTTTGTATGCTTTCATGTCAAAACATCTTCTTGTACTTCCGAGGCCGTTTTGGGGCCCTAAATGTTGTTTTTTTGGCTCGCCACAGTGAAATTGTAGAGAGAGTTAGAGTTTGATAGTGTAATGTGTAGTTATCTGAAATACCTTTCCAATGGGCTATCACACGCCTAAACGAAGGTCATATGAAAAAGTTATGACCTGGGGAAGTTGAGGTACCAACTTACACCAACTTACCCATAGGGACCCACATGATTTTTGGCGTTTCACCTTCTAGGGTTAGGTATTTGGATGTCTAGGGTTTTGACATTCATGATTAATATCGAAGAGCCCTATGGAGCCTCATTGCAATCCTTTATGATCAACAGATGCGCTTAGCAGTCACATATCTTCTCAGAGATAGCTACCACCATTCAAGCAAGTATTTTCAGTTATGCAGTTTTACAATTTCATCCTATTTCATTATTCAATAGAATATATTGTTCCCTGGATATCTGTGTTATTCTTCATATCTTTGTGTTTATTGTATTCAGTCTGTTAATCAATCCGTTCTTCTCCTAAATTTGGATTAGTGGTATCATAGCAATCTGATCCTCATTTATTTTTCTTCGTGCATGGCCCCAATAAGATCTGGGTACAAGAAGGGTGGACTCGAAACAATCGAACCATTGGAAGATTGGTCATGCCCATCATAAAAAAAAACCATGGGGGACAAAAATAAATATGATGGAGCAAGAGATCCTATTAAAATGTTGCTCAAGGAATCCCTCGCGCGAAGAATTAACAAAATGATGGACAAATTCATGTAGATCCTTATACAGTTTCCCACAAGAGAAGCATCTTCATCAAGAAGCCATGCAACCCCCTTCATTGTACAGGTAAATTTTGATATTCTATTATTTGAAGGACTAAAAGATGTAGATGTTGTAGATAAATGGTTGAATCTGATCAAAGGGTATTTTTTAGTATACAATTTTTCTGATAGGGAAAAGATCACTTTTTCACTCCTTAAGGTCGTTCCTCATGTTAAAGACTTGTGGGATACTTACTCCGATCAAATGGGAGTAGACTAATATGAAAATTTTGTGGTGGCCCCTACATGGGATTCCTTCCGAGACACCATCAAAGAACAGTACTACCCTGTTGGAAGCTACAAGGACCAATACACAAGATGGACCACCCTACGTTAATAAAGGGACCATACAGTACCAGATTTAACCAATATTTTCCATACCCTATGCACCAAATTGGGAATCAAAGAATATGAGAATCATCTTGTGCTCAAATATCGTGTTTTTTTTCATAGATACATTCAACTAGAAATGGAGTTTCTAGACATCGCCTCATTGGGCACGGCTTATAGATACACACTCACGATTGAGCATAAATTTAAGAAGAAAAGGAGAGAGTTTGGATCTACAAAACCCTCACAGTCCAACTAGGGAAAAGGCGTCCCCAACCCACACAGCAAGGGACCAATTCGATATGGTTTCCCTCAGGAAAACTAGTCCAATCCACAACACAAGAAGGGAAATGAGAATATGAAGAAGGAAATAGGAAAATGGTGCGAGTACCATAAAATCCCTTGGCACAACATCAAAAAATGTCACTCCATGCAGTCACTCATGGCCGAATTGAAGGATTAGGAGTTTGAGGTTGATTATGATTTCAAATCAAATCTTGAAGGAGGGAAGAATATTATCGATGTTGAGCCCAGTGCCACTATCGTTACCACTAAATTTCGACCGAGTGAACCAGAAGAACTAGAGGAAGGAGAACACCTCTTTCACTCGCAAATGTGGGTAAAGGGGGCTTCGCTTAATTTCATTTTCGATAGCGGGAGTCAGAAGAGCCTGATTTTAGCAGAGGTCATCAAGTGAATGGACCTGCCAATGAAATTGCACTCGTATCCCTACACCATTGGTTGGATTCTTCAAAGAAGAGATCTTTGTGTCAGCCAATAGTGTCATCTCAACTACAACATCAAGCCTTTCAAAGATGAGGTACTTTGTGATATTTATCCCATTGAAGTTTGTGATGTTCTTTTAGGAGAACCATATTTGTGGAAGCGTCATGTTGTGTATGAGTTTAGACCCCACAGTGTTATTATTACTTTGGATAGACAATTGTATAGGATACCAAAGGTAGCTCCACCTACTGCTATTTCTTCAGTCTCTGCTAAGAAATGCAGTAAGGTCATCTGCCAGATCAAGAAGTTTGTATTTTGTGTGATCCATGCTCACAGTAAGAAGAAGGTCGCTGCCACATCCATGGCCTCTACATAGAGCCCCTCTTTGTAGCAGAAGCAACTGGATGGGATCATGGAAGAATACAAAGACATCTTCTCCTCACCTATAGGGGTACCAACACACTACCAAGTCAAGCATCCAATTGATATGACCCCTAATGCACCTCTACCTAATGGACTAGTATATCATCACTCATTGATGGAAAATGAAAAAATTAGGCAACAGATCCAAGAGTTGCTTCAAAAAGGGAACATTAGACCCAAATCCTACCCTTGTGGAAGCTCGATTATACTTGTGCGGAAAAAGGATGGGACGTGGTGACTTTGCATTGATTGCAGAGCCTTAAACAAAATCATAGTCACAAACTGGTACCCCATTCCCAGGAATAATGACCTTCTTGAACAACTCAAGGGGGAAACGTTCTTCAAAAATAATGACATAAAGTCTGGCTACCACCAGGTTCGCATTGAACCAACTGATTCATGGAAGACAACTTTCAAATATAAAGAAGATCTCTTTGAATGGCTAGTCATGCCCTTTGTCTTAACAAATGCACCAACCACTTTCATGAGGTTGATGGATGATGTATTCAGACCCTTCACCAACTCCTTCATGGTGGTATATTTGTATGACATCCTCATCTTCAGCATAACATGGGAGGAGCACATGCAACATATTCAACAGGTTTTTAGGACTCTACGACAGCACAAGCTATATGCCAACTTGGAAAAATTCTCTTTTGGCATGAACATGGTCCAATACTTGGGATACATTGTTTATGAGCATGGGGTACATGTTGATATGGCTAATATCCAAGTCATTTGTGCCTAGTGAACCCCAACCACACTGACCAAGATTCGAATATTCTTGGGACTAACCAACTTATACCCATAGTTCATGTTGCGATTCTCCCATATTGCATGGGCCCTTAGCCAAGTGACCAAGGGTGATGGTAGGGCCATGTTCATGTGGGGAAAGGAGCAGAAACAAGCATTTGATGATCTAAAGCATCACTTGTTCTCAACTCCAGTACTCTCCTTTCTTGGTCTGCAACAACCATTCGATATTGAGACTGACGCATATGACTATGTTGTGGGTGCAGTTCTGACTCAGCATGAGCATCTGGTGGCATGTCGTAGTGAGACACTCTCTGATACTGTCTAGAAATACCCCACCTATGACAAGGAAATGTATTCCATTGTACAATCTTATCGTCAATGGAAACATTACATTCTGGGAAAAGAGACAATCATACACACTGATCAAAAGTCTCTGTAGTTCATACACACATAGGGGAAATTGCATAATGACCCCCATCAAAAGTGGTCCACCTAACTGCAGCAGTTCCATATCAACATAAAGTATAAGACATGTATCTCCAATCATGTCAGTAACTACCTCAGTCAGCCTCTTGTGGCTACACTGACCACTTTGCTCCATTCCTGTGGACATGAAGCATCAGAGTGGCCCCAACTTTATTAGAAATATTTGAACTTCGCCACCACCTATAAACTCTTGGGTACATGAAAAATTTTCACTGATTTTCACATTTAGGATGGACTCTTATGCCACTTGGGCCATATCTATGTTCGTATAAGAGAGCGTGCAAAGATTATTTCGGAAGTCCAATACACTCGGGTGGCAGGACATTTTGGCATGGAGAAAACTGTGGTCATTCTTGAGAAACATTTTTATTGTCCAAAACTTCAACATAACATCAACAAGTATATCATATATTGCACTTCATGTGCCATTTACAATCCCTACATCAAGAAGCAACGCTTATACACCCCTATTCCTATTCCCGAGAAGCCTTGGGAATCCATCTCAATGAATTAAATGTGTCCACCAAGCAAGGAAATGACTGAGTATTTGTGTTCATTGATCGGTTTTTGAATATGGACATCCTCAAAACCTCCAAAAAGAATATCATAGTGACATATAATTTCAATCTTTTCTTCGAATGACTGTGAGCCCACTTTGGGATACCACAAACCATCATCTTCGACTGGGAAAAAAGGTTCTTAAGCACATTTTGGTCAAGTCTATGATCTCTATTGGACAACAAGCTCACAATATCTACTTCTTTCCACCCCCAAACCAATGACCAAGCAAAGGTCATCAATCGGATGATTGTGCACATCTTGTGCATGTACAATTCTAAGCATCCATGTACATGGGATGAGATTCTCCTCTATGTTCAACACAATTACAATAGGGCTCTCCATAGCTCCACTGGCCATAGCCCATTTCAGGTGGGTCTGGGATTCCAACCCTTGGGACCCATTGATGTTGCACTTCCTCTTTCCACTGCATAGAAATAATCTTCCCATGATCATTCTGCGATCGACAAAGCCACCAAATTCATTGAGTGGATTCAACACATCTTCCAACAGGTCAAGGAGATTTTGTAGAAATCCAGTGCTAAGTATAAGCAATGCCATGATCAACAGAGGGTACCACACTAGTTTCAGGTTGGCGACAAAGTTTGGTTACATTTGCAGAAGGAGCGTCTCACAAGGCCCCATTGAAAGCTTCACCCACTTCATTATGGACCTTACACTATCACCAAGGTTGCGGGTAACAATGCTTTTGAGCTCAACACTCCACCCTTCCTTGGCCTGCATCCATTGTTCAAAATGGACCTCCTTCAGCCATATTTTACACCCTTATTGGACACCTTAGAGATCGCAGAACAAGTGACCCCAATAGATCTCAACCTTGACTGCATGGAACAAGAATCCACTGATCAAATAGTGGACACACAAGTCAAGGGAAATTTCCAGTAGAGGATCCAACTTTATTGGGTTATCAAGGCCGAGCAAATCCTACACCAAGGAAAGTGGCTCACCCAAGGCCAAATCTAGTAGAAATTTCCTCACCTTATGGGGGAACTCAACACAATGGATACCATTACTTCCTAAGGGGGGAGGATTGATCCAGGTGGATGTTGGTGGCCACCCACCTATTCAAACTGGCTCCTCTTGTCCATTTTTGTTCAACACATTCTTTTTTACTTCTTTGTAATTGTGGGTTCTACACTTTTGGGGTTGTCTGAGGCCCCATGCATCCTCTAGGTGGATATTGGTGGCCTCTCTCCTAATCCAATTGGATTATTTTGTATGTTTTCATGTCAACACATCTTTCTATACTTCCAGGGCCGTTTTGGGGCCCTAAAATTTGCTTATTTGGATCCCCACAATCAAAGTGTAGACGGAGTTAGAGTCTGACAACATAATGTGTAGCTGTCTAAAAGACCTTTCCAATGGGATATCATGCGCCTAAAACTGAGGTCATATCCAAAAGTTACAACCCTGGGAAGTTGAGGTACCATCTTACACCAACTTACCCATAGGGGCCCACATGAATTTTGGTGTTTCACCTTCTAGGGTTAGGTTTTTGGATGTCCAGGGTTTTGGAATTCATGAGTAATATCAAAAAGGTCTTTGGAGCCTCATTCTAATCCATTCTACTCAACATATGCGCATAGCAGCCAAATCTCTTCTCAGAGATAGCTACCACCATTCGAGCAAGTGTTTTTAATTCTGCAGTTTTACAGTTTCGGCCTATTTCAGTATTCAATAGAAGATATTGTTCCATCGATATTTGTGCTATTCTTCATATCTCTATGTTTATTGTACTTAGTCTATTAATGAGTTCATTTCACTCCTAAACCTGGATCATCACCCGAGGAGTAGGTTGAATTCCAAGGGGTTGTGAACTACCATCACATCGACATAGAAAATTGTTTCTCCTAATGTAACCAAAAATTAAGGAAGGATCCCTAAATGTTGACTAATGCTTCTCTCAAAGGTCAACAAATTCTGAGTCATGGGTGCAAGCTGCGGGGAACCAAAATATTTCCAAGCATTCATGGATAAGATGCTAATACAAGAACCTTTGTATATTATATTGTTAGGAGTATTCCTATCAAAAACATGAATGGTGGTTTAAAAGGCATGTAAGAAGGAAGACGAGGTTCTATCATATGATTCCAATTAATAGAAATCTTCTGATTGCTTGAACGAGGTGCCATCGGGATGAGTGGAGTTCCCCCTTGTCTGGATGAATCAATATGAATGAGGTAGACCTGAGAGACATCCTCACTCTTTGAATGAGGAGTCTGATCGACCGATGATGAAACCGGATCAACCAATTTGGTTTCACTGTCCAAGGGAGGAGTGGGATCGATTGATGACAGAACTAGATTAGTCACTTGGGTTTCACTTTTCAAATGAAGAGTTGGGTTGATCAATGACAGAACTGGATCAACTACTTGGGTTAGTGGTTCAATCGAGGATGAAACCAGATTGACCACCTGATCAAATAGACTGATTGGGGATGGAACCAGATTGACGAGTCCATCAACTAATGATGGTTTGCAAGAGGTCTTATGATAACTAGTTAAAATTTGAATATTTTCCAAAATATAAGAAGCCTCACCCATACGAGGGAAAGGTGAGAGTAATTATCACCTTCCTATAACATAAAAGGAAATTTGATAGTTCTATTATTCTTACCACCCTTAGCGACACTAGTTGACGGGGTGTCACTAGCATGTTCAGTAGGGGCTGATGACATGGAAGACCACATTTTTAAGACCATGGGTAGACCAGGGAAATCCCTCATAAAGTGGTCACCCTTAAAAATCTTGCAAGAGAATTTGGGTTTAGGATTATTCGTTTTAGACTTGTCGACTTTATCAATACTCCCAGTACAATTAACAATAGCTAGTTGCTCAGATCCAGCATGACCTGATGTAGTTAGAGGCTTGGTCTCGTTCTGATTCTTCTTCTTCTTCTTCCCCTTTTGTTTCTTCTTATTCTTATCAACCTAGCTACTTGCGTTCGAGATTTCACTAGGTGAATAAGGAGAAATGGAAGGAAACCTGGTGGGTGAAGAAGGAGAAATGTTGACATGAGGTTGATGGTGTGCATACATTTGAAGCATTAGGTGCATATGAAGCACTAGGAAAATTTGATATCACCAGAGTGGGGAATAACCAAACCGGTAACCAAATGGTGAGTCCCAAAAGACTTAGTGTGGGAATTTCACAAAGGAAAAATGTTTCCAAAATAAGGAAAGGTGAAAGGTTCCTTGGGAAAAGGGGTTCCTTCATTGGTATTCCCAGGAATTGACACCATTGAAACTGACTTGACCTAAGGTCCACTAAGGGGAAATAGACTTCACATGCTACAAATCTAATAAGAAAACAATCAAATAAACCTTCCCACAATGAAACCACTAGTTAGTGATGAAATCCAACATCGCGAGATCAATATAGGAAGGGGCTTGGATAGGTCGGGTGGATTAGTTACGTTGGCAAACTCCTTAATGGAATTATGTCTTGGTGCAAGTTCCCACATGGTTTTACCCATGGATGTACCTTCCAAGGAGCTCGAGTGAGTTTGACCAACATCTGATCCAGGTACGACGAAGACTCCTCTTCACTGTCACCTTGTGTATCAACCCTATAGATGTAGGCCACTAAGGTTACCAACTGGAAGCCAGCCTCTGGGCGAGTACAGTCGACAGTCGCGAAGGAACGTATGGGAAAGATAACAAGTATGAAATTCTTTAAGAGAACATAAGACAAGTGGACCAGAATACTAATGAGAACCCTGAATAGGTTCAAGATTCACAAAGCTCCGAGACCAAATGAAACCAGTCGTTTCTCAGGAAGAAACCCCCATATCCGATATTTCCACTACGTGGGTTAAGATTTGAAGGGGAAGTCCCCTCTTATCTCCTGCATGCGACCTTGTGTTTAACTCCTTTGTGAGAGGGGTATCCTGACTATGCTTATATGAAAAATTGCATTTACCACTCCCTAGCACAAGATTCTATATTTGTCTGATGGCTTTGGAAAGTTATTTGCACAACCTATTCCAAATCCCTACACTTTAAGATAATGTAGGTTCGCTACTAAATAATATAAAATTGTATGATCAATTTTATAAGAGATTCATTTTAGGGATGTTGTTTACTCAAGGGTGCAAAAGTGAAACTTATGATGTTTTATACTCGACTCCAAAAGAATGAAGAATAATGAGATGCAAATATTTTTCTTCAATGAATCCTACATATGGGATGGAGAAGAGGTTCAACCTTCTTCAACAAAAACACCCAATTCCCAAACACAATTTTCTAAATGCAATCTACTACACTACCCAAAAGAAAGAATGCAATTATCTTCTTTATTTGATTTTAAAAGAAAGCAAATGCAAATCCTTTAATGCTTCATTAATTTCAATCAAAACGAAAGAGTTAGATGCACATAAAAAAGAAACAAAGAAAAAAGATTTCAAACAAAGAATTCACTAAAAGGAGAACAAGAACTAAAAGAAACAAGTTTGGTAACTCACTCAATCAAGAAATCAAAGATGCAAATGAGAAAGAAGATAAACACTCGCAAAAATCATCAAACGATGAGTAGCAAGAAACATAAATCAAGCTAGGTTGTCATAATAGTCCTAATCATCCATAAAAGAAAGATGTTTCAAATGAAGACAAGAAGGCTCAATACTAATAAACCTTTCCAAACCTTATTTGATGAACAATCCTAAACAGTCAAGCAATCTGAAAGATTTACGAGACGAATATTAGATAAAATCAAAAAGAAAAAAGAACCAAGGCATCTTGTTAACCCAAGGAGACCGCAACTAAGAGAATTTTTTTAGAATCAATGGATAAACATAAATGAGTGGTAAATTCCAAACTCTGATAAAAATAAATTCTAGAGTATTCAAAGCTATTTGAGCCAAAATCCCATTAGGAACAGACTGAGAAAAAGTGCGCAGAAAGGCGCAACAAAACCTAGAAAAGGAGATCATCTCTCTTGTTTCCAAAGGGACAGAGTGCTAAAATGCTCTGGTATACACTACATGGGAGTATTTATCCTAGATCATCACTGTGGTGTACACAGTAGAGGATCACTTCCCTTCCCAAAAACTTAGAAAATAGGCTAAGAACTCAAAAACAATTTCCAAAGTCTCTGTGAAATCTTCAATGAAGAAGAGAGAAAGTGGAGTAGATCGGAAAAATACAACAAATAATATCTAAGGGTGAGAAAATATCAGACGATACAAGGAAAAACAAGTCAATTTCCTTCCCTAGTGGAGTCACCAATTTCTGTTATGGAAATATTCCCTTGCGGACATGTTAACATTCTCTTGGATTACTGACCTTTATACCAGGACATAAACAATCATTTGGACACTACCATTCCTATAAACTCATTTTTCTTATGGAAAAAGAGAGGAGAAGGGAAAGTAGGATGTACTATGTTTACGACGTTTTTCTTAGCTACTCCTATCCACAAGCTTGATCCAATTCCTGTTAGGATATTTAGACACTTGGGAGTTAGTTAAGATCTACTTGGTCTAATGTGCCTTTAGGTAAAAGTGTGTTTCTTATTGTGTTTCTTTAGTATGCATTAATATGCATTTGTAGTTAGGAAATTCGACGATCACGATATGTTCCCGACATAGAGTGATCCGACGATTCCTATTCTCCTCGATCTTAACGACCATTGATCCATGGCTTACCACCCAATTGGTCCATGATATCTATTTAAAGAGCATGGAGGGTCATTTGTCGATGATCAATTGTGAGAAAATCTCTTGTAAAATATCTCTGTAATATTATTCTGTTGCATTAATAAACTTCTCCAAGTGGACGCATTGGTTGGGGTCATGGATGTTTCCCTCTAGGGGTTTTACCACATCAAAACATCGGTGTGTTTATATTTTATCTAGTTGTGTGAGTGGTTACTAAAGGTGTTCTTCCTTTGTTGGAATACATGTGTTGTCGAACATGGTATCAAAGCCCGTTTGAAGACCCGCTCATGTTGTAGATCGATATCGTGAAGCTGAGTTGCATCATCTCATTTTTTTGTCATTTTCGTACATTTATGGGATGAGAGGACTATTCCATTCCATCCGGAGTGCTTGTTTCAGTCAACAAAAAAATTTGTTTCACTCGAAAAGGTTTCCTTTTTCCCAAGATATGATCATTTTAGTGAGATTCAGAGGTATAAAGCCTGAATACACTTTTTTTAAATATTTGCAGAGTATTATTTTGGTTTTATATTATTTATTTCTGGGTTTCTACTCTTTTATATCTACGTATTCTCTTTTCCCCATGTCCTGTCTGATCTAGGAAAATCATAAACAAATAGGAAAAAGTGCATCTTCTGGGTAAGCTAACTGAGATCTAACGCTTTTTATCATGGAGAAGCAAACTTTTTTTCTTGTCTGAAAAAAGATTTTTTTTAGCAAGCTCTCCAAGTCTGTCAACAACAACAACAAAAATCCTCTTGCTAAACAATACAATATGTTTCGCTAGACCATTTGGTTAAAAGTTGCCTTATTAAGTAAGAGGTCTTGAGTTCAAGTCTCTCTTTTTGTTAGTTTTTTTGAAAAAGTTCATACTAAAATTGTAAAGTGTATTTCACTTCAAGTATAAAAGTGAATCACTATAAGTAGCTTTGATACTTTATTTTAGAGTTATTTATTTTTCATGCAACTTTTATTTTATAAAGTAACTTCATTATAAAAGTGATCCTCACTTCTCTTTATAAAAGTGGGTCACTTCATAAAGAAACTTACACCACCACGTGGTCCTTTGGTTATTGTTTATGCCTTTTTTTAAAAGGGAATAACTCACACATCTGAAGTCCATTTTCGGTGTCATTTTTTTAAAACTGCTTAACTTTTCAAGATCTTTCCATCCAGATCATTAGTTTAAGTTTTTAAATCCATATTATGTACATATTTAATATGGATTCTACAAGTAATTTCTTGCTTACCAACACCAACTACTTAAAATGGAAATCCCATGTGGAGGATTTATTAATAGGTAAAGGCTTGTATCATAATACTTTGGGAAAGGAAACAACACCCACTGATGCTAATAAGAAATTCAAATGGGATAATAGGAATGATGAAACACGTTGATTAATCAGTATGTCCATCTCTCATTATTTAAGGTTCCACCTTCAATCAATTGATCAACCCAAAGAAGCTTGGGCCAAGATTGAATCTGTGTTTGGTAAACACAATATTATTCGAGAACAAAAGTTAGAAAATAAAGTATTGATTTTAAGTCCAAATGATTTTAATTGCATTGAAGACTATCTATCTAAGTTTAAAACACTCATAACTTTATGTGAAGAATGTACGATAAAGATAGAAGAAGATCATTGCATCTATCTTATTATTTCTAATCTAGGTAGTGCATATTTTGTGTTTGTATCTACCTTTTATGCCATGGAAGAGTCTCTAGGGATAGCTTATAAAAAACCCAGTCTTGAGAACATTTGTGATGCTTTGATTAGAGAGAAAGATAAGCTTGTACAACTTGGAGTGATCAGCACTGCAAGTACCTCCAACAAATCCTTAATTGTCCTTCAAAAAGATAAGCCCAAGACTCCCAAGAAAGAACATCCTCACCACAACAACAAGAAATATAAGGGTCCCAAACCCACTCAGATAGCTTTCACTCCTAATGGTGACAAATAAGAAAAATATAAAAGTGAGAAGACTGACATACATTGCAACGTTTGTGATAAATACGGTCATGACTCTAGCATATTTAGGTCATTTTGTGATGGTTGTTTCGACGTTATGTCATTGATCTTGCGACAAATCTGGATTCTCAGAAACTTCATTTTATGTGACATGGCATTTGCGACGAACTTGAACAAACGTCGCAAAAGAGACAATATAGGCAAACAATGTGAAACCAACATTTCGTCTAAATTGCGACAACAACTTTTATAGAAAAATCGCCGCATCAATAGAAGTTGTCATTGCATATGAGATGAAAACTTTTCATTGCTTATATAGAAAAAGCATCACATCAATAGAAGTTGTCGTCGCAGATGCGACGACAACTTTTGGTTGTTTATATAGAAAAATCGTCGCATCAATAGAATTTGTCATCGTACATGCAACAACAACTTTTTGTTGTTTATATATCAAAACCGTCACATCAATAGAAGTTGTCGTCGCACAGGCATCGACAACATTTTGTTTTTTATATAGCAAAACCGTGGCATCAATAGAAGTTGTCGTCGCATAGGCGACGAAAACTTTTCGTTGTTTATATAGCAAAACCGTCGCATAAATAGAAGTTTTCGTCGCACAGGCGATGACAACTTTTTGTTGTTTATATAGAAAAACTGTGGCATCAATAGAAGTTATTGTCACATAGGCGACGACCCAAATTTATTTAAAAATAAAATAAAAATTATTTTGGGCTGCAATTTTGATATTAATATTAATATTACCATTTTAATATTAATATTACCATAATAGACTTAATACTAGTCTATTATATGAAAGTTCACAATCATTCAAATGATAAGTTTCAAAGGCATAACTAAAATATGTTTCTCTCTTTCATATGGTAGCTAACAACAAGAGAAAATATGTATTATAACATGTCATACATAACACTATTGCACACTTTCTATATGATCATTTCATACCTTCTCATTATGAAGAGTTGCATACAACCCACTCAAAACTATCATTCAAAGTAAACAAGCTAGCATAACCTTCAAGATGAAGACAAATATTTAAAAATGCTATTATCCAAAGCATAACAAGTACAATTCCATGTTCAACAATTAAACACATCCATGCATTCATATCAATAGACATGCATTCAAATTAATGGACATATGCAATCCTATTCATGAATAATAACTTCACTCTGCATAAATAAGAGGTCTACTCATTCAATGCATACATGACACTCAAGGGT
>SNQJ01S0128538.1:1650-26102 GCA_010110895.2 Picea sitchensis | reverse complement strand
TTGATGGTAGGTTTGGCAATGGTGCAAGTAGTGCAGGACTTGATGTACTTCCCGACATCATGTCGAAGGTTCGACCAATAGAAATACTTTTGTAGTACTGCCATGGTTTTCTCGACCTCGAAATGCCCAGCGACCCGACTGTAGTGCACCTCCCAAATCATCTTGGCATGCTAGATTGAAGGAACACAAAGGTGTGCCAGGTGACAAAGAAGGGCATCCTAGAGGTGAAAATTAGGAACTTGCTTACCCTCCAAGAGTGTATTGTATGTGTGGAAGAATTTTGGATCACTTGTGTAGAGAAGCATCCAATCAGAATTTTTGTGCCCACAAGAGTTGAGCACAGTAGTTAGCGCCATGATGGGTGGTCGACTGAGGTAGTATACAACATTATTGGTGCTTCCTTTATTGTACTTAATGTTCAAATGAAACTGTTGTAGGTGTGTGGACCACTTCTTATGGAAATCATTCTGCAACTTCCCTTGTGTTTGTATGAACTGCAGGGGTTGGTGTTCTGTGTGGATGATTGTTTCCTTTCCCAAAATGTAATTCTTCCATTGTCAATAAGCCTACACAATGGAATACATTTCTTTTTCATAAGTGGGATACTTCCAGACTGTGTTGGAAAGTGTCTCACAGTGATATGCCACTGGATACCCATGTTGAGTAAGGACTGACCCAATGGCATAGTCAAAGGCACATGTATTGATCTCAAATGGTTGTTGCAAGTCTGGTAATGTGAGCACTGGTGCAAAGCAAAGGCAATGATTCAACTCCCTGAACACCTTCTGTTGAGATTTGGACCAAAATAATTTGCCTTTAGCTCCTCCCTTGGTGACTTGACTCAAGGGCCAAGTGATATGAGAGAATCCCAACACAAACCTATGGTAGAAATTGGCAAGACCTAAAACGTTGCGGAGCTCTGTTAGGGTGGTTGGGGCTGGCCAATCTTGAATGACTTAGATCTTTGCTGGATCCACATGCACCCCCCACTCATCAATAATGTATCCTGGATACTGAACCTGGGTCATGCCAAAAGTGCATTTCTCCAAATTGGCACACAACTTGTGTTGTCGCATTGTCTAGAGGACCTGTTGGATGTGGTGGAGGTGCTCTTCCCATGTATGGTTGAAGATCAGAATGTCATCCAAGTACACCACTACAAATGAGTTGGTGAATGGCCATAGGATGTCGTCCATTAGCCTCACGAAGGTTGCAGGGGCATTCATCAACCCAAATGGCATGAACAACCATTCGAAAAGGCCCTCCTTGGATTTGAGGGCAATCTTCCACACATCAGAGGGTTCGATTGGTACCTGGTGATACCCTGATTTCAAGTCGATCTTGCTGAAATATTTCACCCCCTTGAGTTGGTCCAGAAGGTCATAAATCCGTGGGATCGGGTACCTGTTCCGAGCAGTTATCTTGTTCAGTGCCTGATAGTCAATGCAAAGTCTCCAAGTCCCATCCTTATTCTGCACCAACACGATCAAGCTCCCACAAGGTGATGAACTCGATCGCATGTGACATTTCTACAACAGTTGTTGAATCTGCCTCTTGATTTCGTCATTCTCTAGAACAATGCGCCAATAGATGGGTCCATTGGGCAGCGGCGCACCTGGGGTCAGATTGATCGTGTGATTGACCTGGTAGTGTAGAGGCACCCCTGCGGGGGAGGTGAATATGTCCTCGTACTCCTCCATGACCTTATCCATCTATTGTTTTTGTGTAGTGGGGCCCTGTCTGGAGGTCATGACCACAGTCTTCCTCTTTCCCTGAGGGTGGTTCATCAGGAAAACAAATTTCTTGGTTTTGGAAATGAGCTTACGACATTGTTTTGCAGTAACCAAAGAGATGGTGGTAGGCGGTGCTATCTTTGGTATCTTGTACAACTTATTTCCCAAGGTGATAATAACAACAAGAGGCCTAGAATCATACATAGCATGTTGCTTCCACATGTATGGTTGGCCTAATAATACATTAGAAAAATCAAGAGGAGCAATGTCACATAATACCTCATCCATGAAGGGCTTGATGTTGTAGGGAAGGCAACATTGTTGGCTAACGTGAAGGTCCCGTCCTTGGTGCAACCATCCGATGGTGTATGGTTGTGGGTGTGTTGTGGTCAGCAAGCCCAGCTGCTTCATGACCTCTACTGAGATGAGGTTCTTCTGGCTCCCGCTGTCAATAATGAACTGCAACAGGGAACCCTTTACCCACATCTTGGAATGGAAGAGACACTCTGCCTCCTCTGGATCTTCTAGTTCCTCCTTCTGGATCTTTGTGGTGGCAACGGTGGCATTGAGCTCCGCATCGATAATCTGCTTCCCCCTATCATTCCCCTTGTTGGGTTCTAATTTAGAGTCGGAGAATGCATCCGATTAAGAAGCCTTCAACTCAGCTACCAGTGACTGCTTGGCCCGACACTCACTTGTGTTGTGAGTGGAGCTCTTATGGAACCCACACCACTTCCCCGTGTCCTTTTTTGGCTTTGTGGTGTTGTTCTTTGCTTGTGGCTTTGGCAGGTTATCTTGGGACAACCCACCTTGGATTGGTCCTTTGTTCTACAGTTTGGGGGTACATCTCCCTTGCTTCTGATTCGTAGACCCAGAGTCTCACTTTTTCTATTTGAATTTCTGCTCAATCTTGGCAGCATATCGGTATGCCACACCAAGTGAGGAGATGTCAAGGAACTCCATTTCCTCATGAATTTATATGTGCAGACAACTGCAGTACTTTAACACCAAATGTTTCTCTTAATCTTTGATACCCAACTTTGTGCATAGGGTATGAAACATATTCATCATCTTATGCACATCTTGGTCCCTTTACTGCCGCAATGTAGTCCATTGTATGTATTTGTCCTCATATCTCCCCATGGGATAATATTGTTCCTTGATGGCATCTCAGAAATAATTCCAAGTGGGTGTGGCCGAGAACAGAGAGGTTTCCTCCTCACTTTGTTTCTCCGATTAGGTTTCCCATGAGTCCTTGACATGGGGGGCAACTTTGAGGAGTGCGAAAATAATGCTTTCTCGGTCGGAAAATTCATGAACCGAGAAATATCCTTCTAACAGATTCAACCACATATCTATGGAATCTACATTTGTTTGGCCCTTAAATATGGTAATTTCAAAGTTTACTTGTACCTTAAAAGGAGTGGCGCCTCCAGAGTGGCTGTTGGATGTCGATGCACCGCTAGTGGGAAGTCGTTGAAGAATCTGGGCAAAGTTGTCCATCATCGCGTTCCTATGTTTCTCGAGGGCCTCCTCGAGCAACATTTTGATAGGATCTCCTGCTCCCTCATCTTTCTTTTCTTACCCCATGGGCGGTCGTCGGCGTTTGCAAGACTGATCTTGCAAAGGTTCAACCAGATCGAACCCCAACTCCTTATACCCTGACCTCGTTGGGGACATGCAACGAATGATCAACAACGAGCAGACCGCTCTGATACCACTGATCTAGATTTATGTAGGAACACAATGAAATACAGAAATAAACATAAACCCAGAGATGCAGCAGAAATAAGACTTCATTTCATTAATAACAAATGACTGAAAAATGCTTACAGATAGAATGGAAATAAACTAGCTAGGGCACTGGTAGCTTATCTCTGAGAAGAGATGTGGCAGCTACTGGCCTCTAAACTACCTGATACAATGAGGCTTGAAGGCCTATATATTACTAAGAAACAATGGAAAACCCTAAACATCCAAAAACCTAACCCTAGGAGATGAAACACCAGAATATGGGCCCAATTGGGGTAAATTGGTACATCAATTTCTCGGGGTCGTAACTTTGGCATACTATATCCATTTGACGCACATGATACATCGTTAGAAAAATCTATCTGAGGAATACACTGTTGAAAAAAAATATCAAGTCCAAAATAGACTCATATTCGTCGGAGTGTTCATGCCCAAAAAACGTCGTTTAGGGCCCCAAAACAGCTCATGAAGTTCAAGACTTGAAGAACTACTAAAAATAGTAAATTGTGCTACAATTAAGGAAATTGAAAAACTGAAAGAAAAAATGGTGTGGGTCCAAGTGGAATAGGCGGGTGGCCACCAATATCCACCTGGATCACCTCTTCCAGCTTCATCTAGAGTTTCACTGCTTTCTCGAACAAGTCGTCGATCGCGTGGACTTGTCGTTCTATATATTGCATCTGCGGTGTTTCCTCTTGTTTCCTTTGTTCCCTCACCTCTGATAGAGTGGCAGGTGTGAGATTATCTTGAAGATTCTCAATCTCATGTTGGTATTTCTCATTTGTCTACACAATCTGAGCAATCTTCTCTGTCATTGTGAGTTTGATCGTCTACGCGTTATTTGGGATCTTCTCGTAGGCTATGACCACTTTCTTCTCCAGTCCCTTCACATGTTCCTTCTCATCTTTGGTATCGAGCTTGGCCTTCTCAAGTACCAATTCCAAACTGTCCCGATCATCCTTTGTCTGCAACAATTCCACTGCCTTCGTGTGTGCGTGAGACAATACCTCCTATGTAACACTCACTTATAGTTTATACAAGGCCTTGGTTGGTATCCACAGAAATACCAACTGTAGTTAATCCAAGTCTTTTAGGGTTGTCTTCCCCACAATTTCCTCCATGCACAACATGTTGGGTGTGAATTAAAATGTTAATCTCGATTGTGTTTTCGTCTATATTCTATCCTTCTCACTTGCTCCAGGTTCTCCTCCTATCTGTGATGCTGACGGGCCCATTTCTACGCTTCGTTCAGTTTCCTGCGCTTCCCCGATCTGCCCAAGGAGTTGTTGTATGTATGCCATCTCTTCTTCAATTTTGTCCCTTTGGAACACAAAATTCTTAAAATTCTTGAATGTGCAATCCTAGATCATTTGGGCCACCATGTCTGCATCATCCTCCGTGATTGTCTATTCTAGAGGTGTTTTATGTGCCTTCATCTTCTTGTACACACTCCCTGTCTGGGTGGTTGACCACTTAGTTTGGATTGGCTCTTATGGAGTAGCACTTGATGTATTTCCCTATGCTGCCTCAGCCTGTTTCTGCTATACCCATGGTGCCTGTGTGTTATTCTGATTCCCCGTATGGACTCCTATCTTAAATGTCCCCCCTTTATTTTGTTGTGGCTTGTTCTAACCTGTCCTTAGTTTCTTGGGCACTGTTACTTCCTCGGGATTTGTTTGCTCCTGCCCTACCTCTTGAGCATGTGTGTGTTCCTGTCTTACCTCCTCATCCTCCATCTCTGCGGGTATTTCTTGATTGAGGATTGGAATCCTCCATTCATCTTCCCAGTCCTCAATCGCCATTTGTATGTCGCCCTCCATGATGCAGTAATGCACTTGTATCCATTGATTGTCGGGGTCCTTCCACGCCTAGATCCACATTGCATTTCCAGTGGATTTGAAGTTGGATATGCCCTGATAGTGTGCAAAATATTCTAGTGTTATCATCCTAGTGTTGGAAGTGGTGTCCTGTAGGTCGCAGAGATATCCTTCAAATATAGTTGCATTCTCTTTTCTGTTCATGGCGTCTGAAGTGACTCTAAGAGATAAGTATCGCTCTCCATGAAAGGTTTTGGGTCTTGTGGAAAAAAATGAGTACTTTGGCTCCTTCCATCCCATAATGAATATCATGATGAGTAGCCATGGATAATGAAATTGTGTCCCCAGATCATGAGCATCCTTGCAGTTGTCTAGGAACATATTCAACAAATAAGGGGCCCGGATGAGTGTGGTTCCCTCTGCACATTGTGTTGCAGCTGCAAAAACCTCGGTCGAGACTTCATCCTTGCAGCATTTCCTAAGCAACTTTCATGCCATAATTTTTGTGGCCATTCTTGTCATGATGTCACTAATACGCTTGATAATGATTTTGTGTGACCCCCTTTCGATCCCGTATTTATTCTCATCTCCTCGGCTAGTGATTTCTCCTTTGTTTTATCCTCGAGGAACTATGCAGGATCCATGCCCCATGATGGAAGGCCCGTGATGTGTATGATGATCTCTATGCCTATTGAGATGAGTTGTTCCAACCACATATATCTTCCATGTATGATGCCATCAACTACTTGATGCAACTATTTTCATATTGGCCTCTTCCAAAGTGTGTAGGTCCAACAGACCTAGAATCCTAGTTTTGGTCAATCCTTCTGCCCACTGGAGAGGTTGATGAATTGGTTCCCCAAATGTTCCTATACCCACAGTCTATAGGTATACTTTCTTAGAGAATTATGGGAACTTGTCCGTTTTCATTACATTGTGGTATGAGTACCTCATTTTATCTACATATCCTAACAAATTTGTTGGTACATGTACCCCTTCCGATATGCACAGTAAGACAATTGTTGTAGCAGGTTGTTTGTGCAATGACCTAGGTACTGTCTCTTTTCCCATTTGTTGTGTTGGCTAGCTTGAGGTTCCAACATCCATTGTTTGTTCTTCAACATATTGTTATGGTCAGCTAGTGACATCTTCCATTTCTCCCTCCTGTGTTTTTTCTGATGTGGTTGTCTATGATTCTTCTGGGACGACCGTTTCTTCCTGGTTTGGAGCCATCCCATTGACTCTTGGGGATTCTATAGGGTTTTCAGGTTGCACTTGGCTGTCTACGTCCACATTGACGACTTTTGGTGGCTGATATGGTTGTTGTTCACTTCCATGGGTTTCTTCCTCAATGGGTGTGGGGATTTCTAGTGTTATATCCGATGATGGGATTTCATCCACATTGACAACTTCTGGAAATTGAGATGGTTGTTGTTCGCTTCCACGTTGTTGCAATTGTGCTTTGGTCCTACCTCAGGGTTGTCTATAAGTCTGACTCAATTCTCCTTGTTTAGGTGGTGCCATGGTGGTAAAACTTGTCATTCACCGATCTCAGTAGCCTCTACAACCTTCACTCTCTGATGCGTATGCTCTATCGCTCTATGCCTTTACCAAATGTGTAATAACCTTTCCTCTCTTGCTTCCCTGCTTTGTATGTATGTTGTGTTAATCTTGTCGGGGACATTACCATGATTATTATTTAATTTAACTATCGGTTCCTTCATACTTGCCATTGATTTCCCTCGTCGCCAATTGGCATGATTAATGTAATGTTTTGTCAGTCGTTTCCAACATTCAATTCCACTAGCCTCCATCAATTGGCACTTCTTTTTCTGTATCCGTATTTACCACTTATTTTTTCTTTGAATTGACCATTGGCCTTGTATCCATTAGGATTGGGTGTTCATGCTCATTTGAATTCTAGTGTGTGCTCCTTCTAGTTTCTATGCGTTGTGCATTTTTTGTTCCCTTTTGATATCTTGTACTATATATTCTTCTTCTACTTTTTTTTTCTTTTTTTCTTTTTACTACACAATGAATTTCAAGTTGTGGGTGGTCAACTGTCCTTGTACATTTTTAGTCAATTTCCATCAATCATAACTCTAATTTATGTGCCTCCTAAGTCCTTCAATTGTAAAACTCCCCCATCTGTGAAAGTTTTTACTTCATATGGTCCTAACCAATGCATTCTGAGTTTTCCCGGATGTTGAATGGATTTACTGTCATACATCAACACTAAGTCTCCTACCTTGAAAGTTTTCCTCTTGATATGTCCGTCATTCCAAGATTTTTCATTTGCTTTCTAAACATTTTGGTGGAGCCCTGCTAGGATCCTATCTTCCTCCATGATCATTAGTTGATTTAGACTATCCTCCAGTGCGCCTTGTCCTGTTATGTTCGTAATTGTTTCTACGTGTAGACTGGGTACCAAAAATTCTAATGGAAGCACTTATTTTTGTCCATATACAAATATGAATAGCATGTGGTCCTATAATCCCACAATACTACTAGTATGTTTAGGTCCCAATCGTCCCTATTAGTAGTACAGATCTTCATCAGTGCATTTTCAAGGATTTTGTTAAAGGCTTCTACTAGTCCATTTTCTTGTGGATGATATGGTGTACTATTTTGGTGATGGACTTTAAATTTCTCTATCATTTCCTTAATAGTGTTGTTAATGAAATGAGTGCATTGGTCTCTCATCAAAATTCTAGGGAAACCAAATCTAGTGATCACTTGTTCAAATAGAAAGTGCATTGTTGTTTCTTTGTTGCAACCTTTGACCGGTGCTACTTCTGCCATCTTGTCAGGTATTTTGTCATGGTGATAATGTACCTTGCTCATGTCCTCTTTGCTGGTGGGTTAATTGGTCCCACAAAATCTATTTTCCATTTGTCGAATACCTGCAAAGTTACCTATGGTCGCAGGGGCATCTTGTCCCTTCTATTTGTCTTACCAACTCTCTAACATACATTGCATCTCTAGAAGTACTCTTTCGAGTCTCTGGGAATGGTTGGCCACCATAGTCTTGCACACAATATCTTTTGTGCGGTAGCTTTGCCTGCGTAGTGTCCTATTTCTATTCCTTCATGGGATTCTGCTAAAATCCTTGGTCTTTCATGTTCTAGCACATATCTTCACAAGATTCTATATGTTCCCATTTTGTATAAGTGTCCTGCAATCAGTTGATATTATGTTGCCCGGACTACCAGGTTTTTCTTTTGCACGATGTTGTAGTCCTGTGGTGCAGTCCCTATACTCAAGTACTGGATGATGTCATTGAAGTATTCATCGACGATCGGGAATGAAAATAATTGTGTGTTTGGAAAGTTGTCCTCTAAATTTGTACGTTCCTCTTTGTTCGTGACCCTTGATAGGTGGTCAAGTTATGCATTCAACTTCCCTAGCTTGACTATTACTTCAAAATCAAATTATTGAAAAAACAGTAGCCATCGACATATTCTCCCCCCCCCCAACATTGTACTTAAGGGATAAATGATCTGTGAACATCTTAAAATTCTTTCCCATTAAGTAATGTCTTAAATTTTGCAACACGTAGACCATAGCTAGGCCTTCCCTCTTAGTAGTTTTGTAGTTCTACTCTGATTCTGACAGTTTTTTGCTAGAAACTTCTATAGGATGATCCAAATCTCCTTCTCATGGCTACGCCAGAATAGCTCCAAGTGCTATGGAAAATGCATCTACATGTCCCTACTATCATTAGTACTCAACCGATTCTTTCTCTTCCAGAAGTAAAAGTTTTTGTTTCCAAAAATCCCGAAGATTATTTTCTATACTCAGATTCATCCCCTATTACTTATCTTATCTATACATCAAGTAAACTTGAGGAACCAAGCTCAAGTTTTCCTTTTCCCCCTCATATAGATATTCCATTTTCTCATGATCATTTTCCCAAAATTCATTCACAACATCCCGAAGTAGTCAAAAGATCAGTAGATTAGTCTTTTGAAGTTTTTGAAAATCTCTTATTTAGTCCTCGATTTCCATCTCCTAGACTTTCAATGGTCGGTGATGGAGGTATTGGTGTTGGAGGTGTCAAAGGTGTAGGGTCTGGTGGACAAGATCAAACCCCTAGGATATTTTCCAAGTTCACCGCTAGATATTCTCCCTTAGTTCTTCCTGCTATCCTACATGATTTACCTCAAAATTACATTAAGAGCCTCCCTAAATTTACGGGAGAAGGTGATATAAAAATAAAATTAAAATATAGCCTTTTTTGATCAATTTGTTGATATTATTGGTATTGAGAATGAGGACGTTTACATGATATTGTTAGTACTGAATTTTGAAGGACAGGTAATAAATTGGTTCACAGGACTTCCAGTAGGTTCTATACGATCATATAATGATCTCGAAACTTCCTTCCTAAGGAAGACAAGTGAGAAAAAAGATCATCTTTATTACTTAACCGAATTCGAATCCTTGAGAAAGAAAAATTTTGAATCAGTCCTAGAATTTATCCAAAGATTTAATAAGATTTATCAAAAAATCCCATTCGAAATTAAACCTTCTCAACTAGCTGCAAAAGTCACTTTTGCAGGGGCTTTTGATTATGATTTCTCTCTACTTTTGAGAGAAAGAAGATCCACTACTTTAGTAGGGATGCAAGATGATGCTATAGATATTGAATAAAATATGATGGCATCTGGGAAGTTGAAAACTAAAGTTGAGATGGGAACAAGATAACCCATGTGTTTTAAAGAACACACGGGGCCCTCTAGATTTGGAAAAACTGCAGAGGAAAAAATGGATGAGATGGCGAAAATTATTAAAGATTTATCGAACAAAATTTCTAGGATAGAGATAGAAAACGCCAAACCTGACCCATACATCAGAAATCAATTCAGGAGAAATCATAATCCTCAGATACAACAAAGACAAATAAAAAATGAGGAACAAAAGATTCAAGCTCCTTGTAAAATTAAGAATTTCATATAGAGAGATGAGGAGAAAGATTATGATGAATTAGGTGAAGAGATAAACAACCTCAATGATGATGATCTTGAGTATCACCTAACCAAAAAGGATTATGAGAAATCCTTGGATCTGTAATCCTCATTTAATGACGATGAAAATATCAATAATTTCAGAGACTCCGCATACAAAGGTCTCACTAATTCAATAATGGTTGAGCTTCAACATAAATATGATTTGAGGCCAAGAGGAAAGAATTCAATAAATGCTCCACCAAAAAATATTTTATCAAGAAATAAATAAAATGAAGGATCAATTGCAAAACTATCACATGAAACACAAGTTTCTCGAGCAAAGAAAGTTGAAACAAAAGAAGTATAGACTAAGAAGCCAGAAAATAGAGAAGTTGAAGTTCAGACCAGGGAAATTGAAAGACCAATTGGGACTTTCAATTTATAGAATGAACTTAACAAAATTAAAGTCCCAATGCCTCTGGTTTAACTTGCTAGAAGCCCGATCTATAAAAAACAAATCGCTAAAGCAACAAATTTCTCTGATGTCGAATGTCAAGATGATGTTATCAATTTGCAGGATGATAAACCTACAATCATATTTGGACCAAACATTGAAAATAGTAAGGATTTTGTTGCTCCTTTCTATATTACATTGACTGTGCACAATCATTTACTTCACAATTTCATGTTAAACTCAAGAGCTTCTCATAATTTAATGCCTAATATTATCATGGAAAAATTGGGCCTTGAAATCACCAGACCTTATCAATATTTATACTCATTTGATTCTAGAAAGGTTAACTGTCTGGGTATGATTAAAGATTTAGTTGTAAAACTTTCTCAGGTTCTTGTGAAAAGAATTCTTATGGATTTTGTTTTTTCTGATGTTCTTTCCAAGTATGGCATGATTCTATCCAGATATTGGGGTGCCAAGCTAGGAGGATCAGTTCAGCTAGACATGACCTATGCTACAATTCCAATTTTTGGTGGACAATTTACTCAGTTGTACAGAGAAACTAGACTGGCGTATACTGTAAGTGACCCTCAAAACCTCAATAAATACCCAGTCTATGTTGCTAATCAAGATTTAGGAAATTGTATATTATCTAATATAGGATTATTTTGAAGAATGTATAGAAGAATAAAGTAAAAAATAGATTTTTCAAAGAAAAATATAAATGTTAGAGAAGGGATGTGGAAAATGTTCTTTGATGGTGCTTCATCCTGTGAAGGAGTAGGAGATGGATTTTTATTTGTGGCACCAGGTGATGAGTGTGTTATTCCTTTCTCTTATAGATTACAATGGGAGGTCGATTATACCAATAATGTATGTGAATATGAAGCTTTAGTTTTAGGATTAGAAGCTGGAAGAAAATTAAAAATTAAACATTTGATATTTTACGGTGATGTTGAGCTCATTGTAGAACAAATAAAACAACAATACCAAGTTAAGCATCTGAGATTGAGATCATAATAGAGAATTTCTTCTCATCTTTTAATATTCACTCTATTCCCAGAATGAAAAATCAATAAGTTGATTCTTTAGCCAAAGTTGTTGCGACTTTCGTACCACCTATTGTTTTGAAGCTCAAATATCATATTAAGATGAGACATAAACCTTCAATTCCAAACAATATTCAACACTGGAAAGTGTTTGAAAATGATGAAAAAATCAAACAGTTCCTATAAATGGTAGTTGGGTTTTCCAGAGACCCGCATAGATTAATAAAATCAGAATGATCCTGCTTGGATTATGCAGGAAGGACAAAACCCAGAGAAGCTCCAAGATAAAATTGCAAATCACTGCATGATATTACTTAAAAACAATTAAATTCCTAGAGGTCTAATCCCTTTAGAAAGGTTGTTTGACCAAGATGGTATACCTTTAAAGTCTACTTTGTGACTTGAACATGAACAAGTAGAAGATTGTAATGTAGGAACTAATGAAAATCCCAAAATGGTCAAAATATCAAAATATCTCTTGACACAAATAAAGAGTAAATGCATTGAGTTACTTAAATAGTATAGAGATGTTTTTGCATGGTCTTATGATGATTTAAAAACTTATTATACTTCCATTATTGAACACAAGATTCCCCTAAAACATGGTATTAAGCCTTTCAATAAGAATATTAGAGAGATAAACCCAATTCTTCTGCCAAAAATAGAAAAGGAGGCTAAAAAAATCCTTGATGCAAAAATCACCATTCCCCTCAGATACTCTAAATGGGTGGCCGATTTGGTCTCTGTTAGAAAGAAGAACGACAAAATAAGACTCTACGTTGATTTTAGGAACTTAAATCGGTCTTCTCTTAAAGATAACTACCTGCTCCCAAAAATGGACAATGTTTTATAGAAGGTAGTAAGGGATAACATAATTTCTATGATTGATGGTTTATCAAGATATAATCAGATTGGTGTTCATGAAGATGATAGAGTAAAGACTGCATTTACTACTCCATGGGCGACCTTTATGTATGATAAAATGCCTTTTGGTTTAATGAATGCAGGAGAAAATTTCATGAGAGCAATGGATATCGCGTTCGTCAGTGAGAGAGACAAGTTTGTTGTTATTTATCTAGACGAATTGATAGTTTTTTCCAATTCTGATGCAGAACATTTAGTACACCTCAGACAAACTTTTGAAAAATTCAGAATATTTTGTTTCTATCTTAATCCTAAAAAATCACACTTTGCCATGCAAGAAGGTAAACTTTTAGGTCACATAGTTTCAAAAGATGGGATTAAGGTTGATCATAAACGAGTTGAGGCTATTGACATGATTAATATTCCTAGAAATATAAAAGAAATTCAATCTTTTTTAGGAAAGATCAATTTTTTGAGGAGATTTATTCCTAACTTTGCTGAAATAATTAAATTGATTACAGAAATGCTAAAAAAGGACAACGAAGTAAAATTGAGTGCAGAAGACAAATAATCTTTCGAGCATGTTAAGAAAGCCTTAGGAGAAGCACCAATATTGAATAGATCTTGTGGAACAAGAGATGAGGCTGAATAAAAACTAGACACTCATCTTTCAAGCATTTGATTTCTCTAAAAACGGGTGATAAATAAAAAATCTTTCTTGCTGAAATTTCAAAAGGAAAATAGCGTATGAGTCCCTACTCTTCTTATAGTTCAAATAAAATTTAATTTTTTTTTTTAAAATGAATGTGAGGGAATTTTTTCTCATGAAAATATTATCACCCGACCTAAAAATCAGAGAGGTATTAAATTCTAACTTGAAGTGTCATGATGATAAATTCTAAAGCCATCTCTGAAATGAAAATAAAATAATAATAAACAAGCTTGAAGGAAGTATGAAATTAATACACAAACTTGTGTAGGATTAGGATGTTTTTATTTTTAAATCTTTTAAATCTATGATCGGGTCAATTTTTACCTATCCCCAAGTTCTTATCCACTTCAAATTTTATTTCTCCTTTCTTATTTTCTTTAGTCTTCGTAGAAAGACAGAAACTTACCTTGACTCTAAAAACTTAAAAACATATTTTCAAAACAATATTTGGTGAAAATCTTTATGTTCCTTTGATTTTAATTGGAAAAGTATGTCTAGCCTAATCCTGATAATTTTAGCTTTTCTATCGGACTTTAAACTAACTAATTCGCTCAAGGTTGATCCCTGCAAGACTAAGATTCCCATAAAAAAAATTCCTATAGGCGAAGGTGTATTGAAAATTGGAAGAAACTTAGTTTCAAAGTATTCTTAAAATTGTTGACAAACCTTCTTTTCAAAAAATTTAAACAGATATCATCCCTTGTATGTTACATACAGATTAATTTCCCCAATTTAAACAATGATATCATCCCTTGTGTATGTTACATGCATTAATTTCCCAATTTCCAAAATATTAAAATAAATGACAAATGGTGAAAGGAAATTCCAAATTCGATTGACCCCATTTTTTTCAAAGAGATGATGAAAGGAAATTCATATATCATTTCTCTCATCTTAGTGAAATGCAAAGATGTTAATTCCAAGTGGTGAAATTAAATTCAATGGGAGAAGTAGGATAAATCTACCTGAGTATTAAATAGGATCACCGACAGTTGAAGAAATATCTCAAGGATATTTGTAGGGCTATCAGCACATATCTATATATCATACATGTTATCCAGCTTCTTCTAATTATTATATTTATGATCCCAACCAACTAAGGATTCCTAAATAACATGTTACATCTTCTTTATCCCTTAGCTAAACAAAGTCGGGCCTTGAATCAGATGATTTTAGTTAAAATTATTTTGATTTATCTTAAACAATTCCCAAATCAATTTTGGGAAAAGGAAATTATAAATAACCTAACTTGAGATCAATAATTAAGCATGTTGGCTGGTTTTTGAGATTTGCTATTCCATTTTCTTCAAGTGTGATTAATTTAAATAAACTTAGAAAATGTTTTCAAAACAAACACGACTCCATTTAGCCAATAAAGGAACTTGGTCTACATGTTCTTCTTTCATTCCTCACATGGAGCCACAATCCCCATATGGATCCTATGTTAGAACACGTATAATTTTTGAGCTTTTGAACTTTATATTTTACCTCTTAGAAATAATATTTTACCCAAAAAAAGAAAAACAAACCTAGAAAGTGACCTTTTAAAATTAAAATAAATCCATTGGTTGTTATTTATCAATAAGGAACTTACAATATATATCGTTAATCAGTTACTCTAATTTGATTTAATCATACTGATCTCCTCCTAAGTTTTGAAACTCTAAGCTTTAAAAGAAAATATTTCTGATAAATGCTTTGGAGCTTTACATATGCTTCTAGTATTCCAACAAACCTAAATAAAACCCCTAAACTCCTTAAGTCTCGAAGATAGCCACTGTGATAATTTAAAGGACTAGACACATCATGGGACATGAAGTTCTAAAAATATTTTCTTAAGTTGACATGTGGCACTTATTTTGACATTTCTGTTGGATGTTTCACACGTTTTCAAGTGACACATGAAACCTCTCTTTTATTGACACATCATCAAGAATGATGTCATCTCCGACTTCATTCGGGAACGTGAGTTCAACAAAAGATAAATTTCAAACCACTGAAGTATCAAAGTGTTGAAGTAAAGTAATTACAAAAAGTGAAAAGTGTTTCAAAAAGTTAATGAAGTAGTTAACAACTTTAAATAGTCATGATTAAGTGTTAATTAACGGCTTCCCAGTTTTAGGCTTCAAAATATTTCTCTTGTTCTATATTCAAAACTTATGAATTTCCTTTAACTCCTGAAATACTTAAAGTTAATATGATGTTTTAAAAACATGATTAATTAAAGAGTAAAGTGATTACTTAGGGAACAACTTCTCCGTGAATTCGGCCTTCAAGAAAATTCTAACCCATCATAATCATTTACTTTCAATGAATCATTGAAGTATTAATGAAATTTATGATTAATTAAGGTTAATGATTCAATAAAGATTGTGAATAAACTAGGTAATGAATTCCATTAAGTTTTTAATAAATTTTTCTTGAACATATATCTATACAAAGATCGATATACTTTTTTGAATAAAGCACTTCGAATTTGAAAATCATTTCACCATTTGGAATTAGCAGTTTTTATTTAGTGTAGAGCTTACAAACTTATTTTGTTACAGGTAGGATAATTATATTTCCTTGAGGATTTTCATGAAAAGATGAAAATAATCTTGATGCATCAGGTGATGATTCAAATCCAAATGCAGATTCTCTATCAGACACAACTCTGTGAGTTATGGATACTACATTAAAACTTGGAAGTAGGTTTTTGACATCTTAGAGCATGAGATTATCAATTATCCAAACGATTCCGCCGAGAAATACAATGAGTCTTTTTTCAAATGCAAATTAGAACTCAGAGTACGTATATAAACGATAAGATTGTCGCATTTAATCTACAATTATATCTCCCTACAATGATAAGGATAAATTGGACTTTAGAAATTCGGGTTTATCCAAAACCCAGAAGGCCATTAGCCATTAGTAATACCCACGTCAATATTTCCTACCAGAGAATTTACAAGTAATGTACAATATTTCCTCTATACCTAAATATTTATATTTGGCAATGCATCATTTCTTATAGATTTTTAGAAAAGATAATGCACTCAATTCGGTAGAAATACTCATGATATAATCAAGACTTAGTGGGGACATCCAGAAAAACAAAGCTCATGCTCATGGTATGTATGCCACAACATCCTTAGATGATCATATGTTATATATAGCCATGATGGTCTATCATATTTTTTGGAAGAAGAACCCTACACATTTCTCAATTGAGTGGGTAGCCATCATGAATGAGTTAGCCGAGGGTTATACCTTCAATTTGGGCCAAAATGTTATCAAATAATTTCACAGCAAATTGCTAATTATCAATCGGAAAAATGAAAAGGGAAACCTCCTCCTTTTTACATGTGATCATATATTAGGGATGTCATTTTTTAATGACCCATTTCTCGATGAACTGGAGTTGGAACCCACCATTTATGAGAGCCAATACATTTTTTACTATCTCCCAAATTTATGGGAGAAAATGGAAAGATTTCTTTTATGAAATCTATCACAACATTGTGGTACCTGTTCACATAACTATCTATGGCCACCCACCACCCAGGATTTTAGAAAAGATTATGGGGAACTTAGGGAAACTTGTAGGATCTGTTCATTGAGGAGAATTTCTCCTATATCATAGTATTTGGTTGTTATCTTCCTCTCATTCCCTTCATTTTTACCTAATAGGATGGTGTGCAGAGAAGTAGCTTACCAGATAGTAATGGGAGGTATTAGCAAGGAGTTGAGGCAGCTCTAGTGGTTTGGCCAATCTCTTCTATCATTCTCAGAAGGTCTCTTCCACAGAGCCTTATAAAACATAAGTTAAAATAGAGAAATGCTATCATAACTCTTAACCATTCATTATTCATCATAATTAAAAATTTATGAGAAAATCATAAAATCCATATTCATCATATCCAACAAAGATGATAATAAACCACAAATTCAACATAATAATGAAAATACATACCTCTAACTCATAATAATCAAGAAATTCAACTCACTGATACTTACTCCAAAACTCATCAACCTCCTAAACATCTAGGAATAGAGCCTCTAGCTCCTAGCTCTAGGATTCCTATGATTCCCTCGGGCCCCCGAGCCCAAACTTCCCATCAGTGCCCTCATTCTACTTCACCAAACTCCAACAAGTTCCTCAAGAAAACCAGTAGTACAATCCTCCAGCAAGATACTCTAGCCCCAAACCTGCAATTCAATCCTCTCCTCTCTCAAAATGATTCTCACTCCCCAAAATCAAAAGTCCTCTCTCGAATAATGTTGTTTTCCTCCTCTTATCCTCCTTCCTCCCTCTCATTCACCACCTTCTCCCTTCATTAAGACTCACACACCAATCTTATCCCTCTCCATTCAATGCCAACCACCTTGTTCCCTTCTCTTTAATGGTTCCATCATTCAACAAAAAAATAATTAATAAATCTAATTAAACTAGATTTTATATTAAACATATATTTAATCATTAAATTCATTAATTAGTTAATTAAACCAATTCACATTCAACAAATATTTAACCAGACACTAATTAATTAATTATTTAAACTAATATACATTAAACAATTGATTAATACCTTAGGGTTGTTACATATACCTACCCTTTTAGGAAACTTCATCCCCAAGTTAAGGTATTTTATGATAATTAGGGAAAAGACACATGGTTTACACATTCATATCAAATAACCAACATTACTAGTAAGTAAACCAAGAAACTCATATATTGTCAGTGTACATGTACAAGAAATGCATGTAGCTAGTACATACAAGTCTCTGCTCATGTACTAATAACAATAATTATCACCCCTTATAGTAATTTCTATGTATGCATCCAATCCAATCAATAAGACTATTCATTTTATAAAAGATAATAAACCAATGAAATGTCCTTGAATGCACTTAATTACAATAATCTAGCCTTAATAATTTTATTTAGACACTGTGGTTTAGTTGGCACTATGAATATTCATATATACACATTTTATTTCAGTGTGAGAGACAATAAATTCCACCATAAGACAAATTTCCATACACTCTCAACTATTTCTATTCATTCTTCCTAACTTACTTCTATCTTCCATTCCTATCCTTCCTCTATTGGACTATCTTGGAGTATCAACTATATTGACTTAACTCCAAATAGAACCCATAAGCGAAAGTGTCACTATCTTGACCAAGCTTCCCCAGCAGGCAACTGATAGTCATCATCACATGTCTAGGGGAGCGTAAGCTAACACCATCCTCCCATGACTCCAGGTTTTGGAGGATACATGGTGGGAAATGCCTCCAATCCTCCTAAAAGGACTAGGGTACACACCCTACAATGGAATATATAGTGGCACCGTGTTGCTAGGATTTTTGTCATCATTTATTCAGTTTTGGGTAGTCTCACCACCTAAAATCTTGCACTATTCCACATATCATAGAAATGCATTCAAACCAATATAATCTCACATACAAATATTCATACCAAATTGTTTCTTGGTCAGTGGTCATGACATCCAATTTCATTACCATTATCTCTTGGCTATTTCATAGCCCATTGACCTGCAGATTAGTCTGTAACACAAACTCATACATATCTATGAATTATCATCATGTAATTGCATACAACTATAATTTCAATTCGGTATCCGCGTACCTACAACTTTAACATACAAGTTTTCAAGTTAGAAATAGATCTCATAATATCCCATAATTCAATTAATGTTACCCATTCATAGAATTATCATTTACATAATAGATTGCATCATATCGAACATCATTCAATAGCATTTAAACCTTCATAGGATTCTCATTCACATAGTATATAGCATCATATCCATCATCATCCAAATAACATTTAAACATTCATAAAATTTACATTCACATAATAGATCACATCATATCCATCATCATTCAAATAACATTTGAACATTCATAAAATTTACATTCAAATAATAGATTGCATCATATCCATCATCATTAAAATATCATTTAAATATTCATACATGTTTCTACATCTTAAAAGTTCAATTGTATAATTAATAGTTTCAGGGTGAATAGAAAATAAAGGTAATCAGGCCTCAGGTAATCCTAGTTGTCTAAGTCAAAAGGTGGTGTTACATACACCCAACCTTCAAGAAACATATTCTCGAGGTGGTCAAAAAAAGTGAGGGATAATCTCATCGTAATGTCAAAACATTCTCCAAAGTAGCAGATCTTGGACTATACTTGTCCCACTGGACCTTAACGTGGTCTACCAGACGGTTCCTAAGTTGTTGGAATCTACGGTCCAATATGCGTAATGGTTCTACCATGAGGGTTCCCAAGTCTGATACCTGCAATTCCTTCTAATTTAGTTTATGTGATTCATCAAAAACATAATGATGTAGAACATATACATGAAAAACATTATGAGTTTTATCCAAGTGGGGTGGCAGTACGAGACAATAGGCAATGGGTCAAATTTTCACTTGGATTTTGAACGGTCCTATAAATAAAGGTGACAACTTTGTCCCCTTCCCGAATTGAATGGTACTCTTATTAGGCTTGATACGAATGAAAACCTAATCTCCCACTTTGTAACTTTCATCAGTCCTGTGTGCATCCACATAACTTTTATGTCTATCATGTGATTCCTTTAGTCTCTGCCTAACCTGAAACACCTATTTCTCCATCTCTTGAATCAATTATGGCCCAACTGTTACTCGGTCTTCTAACCTTTCCAAACTCAATGATGTTCTGCATGGCCTTCCATATAGAGATGGAGCTATGAAAACTTTTATTATAGGTAAACTCTACCAAAGGTAGGTACTTCTCCCAATGAATTTGATTATCCATAACATACATCCTAAGCATGTCTTCCATAACCCAATTTAATCTCTCAGTTTCCCCATCAGTTTCTGGATGATAAAATGTACTTGAGTTCAACTGAGTCCCCAATGCTAACTCCAAACTTGTCCAAAACCTAGAAGTGAATCTAGAGTCCCTATTTGAAATGATCTTCTTAGGTAACCTATGCAAACAGATGACCTCACTTACAAACATGCATGCCATATCAGTGACATTGTAAGTGTCTCTAACCGGAATAAAATGAGCACTCTTGGTTAACTTATCAACTATCACAAGAATGGCATTGTGTGTATGATATGTGAGCGGAAACCCCACAACAAAATCCATAGAAATGACTTCCCACTTGGATATAGGAACGTCATGTGGATGTAGGAGGCCTGTCGGGTGATGATGGTCAGCTTTCACTTGTTGACACTCTAGGCACTTGGCAACGAAATGGACTACATCGCACTTCATGCCTACCCAAAAGAAGAGATTCCTCATGTTTACATACATTTTCTTCACACCTAGATGCACACAATAAAGTGCTCTATGGGATTCCTCCAGTATGATGCTTCGAATATCCCCAGTTTCGAGGATGTACATACTTCCTCGATATCTTAATATTTTGTCTTCTTCCATACTATATCCTTCATAATTTCGATCTAATTTCCTCACACTCTGCTAGTTTGAGGTAACCTTTAAATACCAACTATCCCCAAGGAGTTTCATCAACACACGTTCCCTCATATTGACTTTTAAGGGTACCAAGGAGAAGACACGTGGTCTCCTACTCAAGGCATCTGTGACCACATTCTCTTTTCCCTTGATATATGAAATACCAAAATTGTACTCACTCATGAACTCACTCCATCGCCTTTGCCTGGAATTCAGATCCCTTAGAGTGAAGAGATGTTTTAAAATTTGATGGTCTATTTTGAGCTCAAAGTTTTTCCCTACTAGATAGTGCCTCCGAAGTTTCAGAGCTAGCATTATAGCTGCCAACTCTAGATCATGAGTAGCATAAAGCTCCTCATGTTTCTTCAACTTTCTTGATGCATAAGCTATCACTCCTCCATCCTTAATTAGCATGCCCCCCAACCCTTGCTTCGAGGCATCCATGTAGACTATGAAGTCCTTTTCCATATCTGGCACTCGTAGAATTGGTGAACTAGTTAGTAACCTTTTAGTCTTGATGAATGCACTATCACATTCTTCTGTCCATTCATACATGACCCCCTTACGCTGCAAAGTGGTGTTGGGTTTCTCTATTTTAGAGAACCCTTCCACAAATCTCTGATAATAACCTACTATCCCCTTGAAGATTCTTACCTCATGAGCATTTTTCGGCACTGACCACTCCATAATTGCCTTTACCTTTTCTAGGTCCACAAAGATTCCTTCACTGGAAATGATATGACCTAAATAGTGAATTTCTCCCTGGAAGAAGGAACACTTTGACAACTTCCCATACAATTTGTTCTCTCTAAGAAAAGACAACACCACTCACAAGTGTTCCTCATGTTCTCTTTTGTTCTTGGAATAGATGAGGATATCATCTAAAAAGACTTGTACAAAGCGGTCTAAGTACTTCCAGAATACACTATTCATAAGGCTCATGAATACTGCTGGTGCATTGGTCAATCCAAAAGGTACTACGATGAACTCGTAATGCCCAAACCGAGTTCGAAAGGCAGTTTTAGGAATATCGCCTTCCTTAATCCTTAACTGGTGATACCCTGATCACAAATCATTTTTTGAGAATACCACTGCTACTTTCATCTGATCAAAGATATCATCTATCTGTGGAATTGGGCACCTATTTTTCACTATAGCACGGTTCAAGTCCCTGTAATCTATACTTAGTCATAAGGAACTATCCTTCTTCCTCACAAATATTACTGTGCACCCCAAGGTGAGACACTGGGCCTTATTAGTCCTAATTCGAGTATCTCTTTTAACTGCATCTACAACTCACAAAGTTTTGTTGTTGTCATCCTATAGAGAGTATTGGAAATTGGTTCTGCACTAGGTTTTAGCTCAGTAGTGAAATCAAGCTCCCTCTTAGGAGGTAACCCTGGTAACTCATTCGGAAAATCATCTTTAAAATATGACAATACTGGGTACTGATCCAAGGTGAGTCCCTTCCTTTCATTCACTACTTCCACTACATACATTTGACACCCTTTCCTCATGCACCACTTAACCTTCATATTTGAGATAAAGTGTAGAGACACCTTTCTCCGTAAACCATGAATCCCTATTGGCCTTCCTTCATCGTCAACACAAAGAACCCTTTTTGTGAAACAGTCTACCATAGATCGATGTGCTTCCAACTAGTCCATTCCAATGATTAGGTCATACATCCTGAGGGCAGTGACGTATACCTTCAACCTAGTAGTACACACTCCCAGTTCTATTAGAAAATTATCAACGCTAGGTCCTACCACTTGTTTTTCCCCCGAAGCCATCTTGACTTGTTTAAAGTTGTCGTGATCGTAGGCTGCCAACCCACTCTTTTCTAATGCAGATGGTGAAATGAAACTATCTGTAGCACTAGAATCAAATAAAATTTTAACATTGATATGATTTAGCGTACCTGATGATTCCACCACTGTGGATTGATGTTCTTCCTGGCAATTATTAACTGCTGCATAAATCTGGTGGTTTCCACTTGCTCTTCCCATCAGGGCCTTTCCTTCTCTATGCACAAATCCTGATTGTAACTCTGGGCAGTCACTCTGGTAATTGGGTCCTCCACATCCCTAACATGTAACATGAGATTGAACCTGCACACTGTTCTGTGACTATCTTTGAAATGAGTTCCTTCCCCTGGAACCCCTACCCCTACTAGTTTCTCTTGGAGATGGTCGTGGACCTGCCTACGTCGTTGGTGATGAACAAGATGCTGCACTCACTGCCATTGAAATACCAGTGGTGACTTTCCTTGGTGTGACTCTATTACCATATGGAGGTGACCTAGAGCTCCCTCTCCTAGAGAATATCCTAAGGGCCTTCCCTATGAATCCAGGATGATGCAGAAAGGTCGACCTCATACGGCCTCCATTTAAGTTCATGTGTTCCTCAGCATAACTTGCATTTTCTACTGCTTCTGCTACCGAAGACAGTTTCCACATCCATGCCATGGCCCTTATCTTAGGTTTTAACCCATAGACAAAGTGTTATGCATGTCGTTGATCATTATCCATGTACGAAACATATTTTACGAATTCCATGAACCTGATCTCGTACTCTTCCACGGTCTTTTTTTCTTGTACTAGAGCATGAAATGCTCCCACTTATTGTTCCTCATAGTAAGCTGGTAGATATTTCCTTAGGAACCTCTCCTCAAAATGTTCCCAAGAGACGGTGTCTGGGGTAAGGTGTAACTGCCTCTCCGGGTTGCCCCACGAATTCAATGCATTGTCTCTCAACTGAAAAATTGCTATATTCGCCTTTGATGTGGACGCATAGTATCTTAAGGTGAAACACCTTGTCATGCCTTCCAACCATTCCTCTACACGTTCATTGGTACAACCCCCGAAAAACTCTGGAATTTTGATCTTCTGTAGTTCTCTAGTGATGTCTTTGGGTGGAGGCCCTCCCCCTGAATCCATCGATGCTTTAGGATTACCCATTCCAGATGGTGGTGGCTCCACTTCGGTCCCTGTTGGTTGACACCCCTTTCAAGTCTCATTTATGGCCTCCAAAGAGCATAGAATGAGAGATAATTCAGGCGATGGTGGTGGTGGTGCTAGAAGTCTCTATGTCGATGCCCCCTTGCCTTGATTTCCTCGAGTCCTAACCATCCTGTATAATTGAATCTGCATCAACCAAGAGTTTGTCAAGGAGAGTCTAAGGCAATTTGCATTTGCACAACTTAAACTTGAAAGCAGGGTTAGGCATAAGTTTTTTTTTATTTGTCTATAAACAGATGTTACTCTCTTTAGGGGAAGTGGCTAGGTTAGGGTTAAAGCCTCTAAGCTCGATGTCTTCGCCTAAGAAAACTACTAACTCTCTCACCTGGTAGCTACGCTAGTACTGTACCACACTCGCCTATTCCTCTAACTTACCTTCCCAGTGCGCATGAAGCCCCCCTCTCCCCGTGTCATGGTTTAAGTCCTTAAACTTTTCATTTAAGATTATTTAATGTGATTTTGAACATAGTTAATCATTAAATATGTAATTAATTACTTACCTTAATTAATCAGTCTAATTAATTAGTCACTAGCTAATTAATCACTAATTTAATTAATCATTTCAATTAACTAACCAGTTTTAATTAATCACATTAATTTATAATTAAAACATAGTT
>SNQJ01S0128536.1:0-26102 GCA_010110895.2 Picea sitchensis | reverse complement strand
TTCAAATATATTAAAACTCATACCAGTATACATGAAACAACCTTGGGTCCATTACCCAAACCTTTGTGCTACTAGAATTCTATATCGAACTTTCTCCAAGGGTTGACATCAATCACTAAGGGTTGAAATAAATCTACAATATCCACTCTCCAATGGTTGAAATCAATGACAACCAACAATCCATACCAACTGTCCATCAACCTAAGCCAGTTGTCTGACAATAATGACTAATTATGACTAATAAACAAGGAAAAACCTTAGGAAAAAGAAATCCTAGGTGTGTGTGAAGTAACTCCAACATCCTCATCTATATTGTGAACATTGAAATACACCTTTAATTGCTACAACCAATTATTCAACTTTAATGCATCGATCTCACCTTGGTTATGGCTTGATATCCACTTTCGCTTCCATTTTAAATAAATATTGTGAATGGGAAATGGAACTGGAACTTGGCTTCTCTTTCTTGGGCTCTTTCTTTGACTCCTTTTTTGGGTCTTTATTTTCTCCTGGTATCCCCTATAATCCAATCTCTGATTTAGAGACTCCAGACTCCACGAACGGTTTGATCTTGCTTACTAGAGATGCCATGAGGAGGGCCATATTGTGAGAGATTTCAGTGACTTTCTCTTCCATCCTTGCAAATATATCTTCTACTAGATGTTAAGGGTTGTTGTGAACAAACTCATCCACCATGGATAGGTTTATGTGACTTTCTTCTTAAGACGATTTATAGATCCCGCAAATTTCCACAAACACCCCAAAGAAACCTGATTTAATACCAATATGGTATGTAAAGTGTCATGGATATTTGATTGGAATAGCTCATCACAACATATCTTGTAATGTTTTGAAATCTTAGGCTATGAAGACTAATTTTCCTTAAATTCCAGATTTATTAGTTACTAGCTTTGCTTGAATTTATGAAAATAATTGAATACAAAAATGAAAGAATAGGAAAAAATATAAACACCATACAAACAATTGAAATCAAGATGTATCCTGGAAAATCCTATAGAGTAAAAAACCCATCTAGAAGGTGATTCCTATGCTCTGATCTATTTTCTTCAATTATGGAAAGAAAGTACAAAACAAAAAGGCACTCAATATGGAGTTACCTTTAGCACTATGGCCCCCGTGGCTGCTAAACAATATCCTGCCTCCTCTTTTATTCTCTCAATATGCCACTCCTTGGATGATTTTCTCAACTATGGAACAAGTACACTACAAAAGAATGGAACCCTTTCTCGTCCTAGAGGTTTGGTATTTAACATAGCTCGACAGTTGTCTAGGGTTAGGGTTTTGACTTCCTAAACCCTCAATTAGTGATCAGGTTTGGAAATTCTATAATCTTATTGAAATTCCACACGTGGATATCCCCATATGCGTGAGTAATGGGGGCTAACATGGCATCCACTCATATGGTGTTCAACAAGGTAGGTCAACTTGCGGGAGGAATAACTTTTGCATGTGAGCTCTGATCGAGGTGTTTGATGCACCGTTGAAAAGGTATCAGAGTGTATAGCACTTTCAAGGGTCTGAGAACATGTTCCAAACACTTGATTCCCAAAACATTCCATTTAATTCTTCAAAATGGCCCCTAAAGGTTCCAGACCCCAATTTTCCAAATTGGGACTTGCCACTAAAATGGCCTTGCAAGTTGATTCCACACAATTTTTCCACCCAAAAAGTAACAATATAGATGGGAAATTGTATGATGATCCAATCCAGATCAAGCAGTGATGCATTAAATACTTGAAGCACAATTTGGTAAGAAACCTCTCCAATACATATTTACGCAAAAGATGGAGTGATGCAATTGCACCATAATTTCTTATGTATGTATCATCCTCCTCCAAGTACCAATTACCAATATAGCTTATCAATATCTTGGTGTGATAAATTAGTCTTTAACACTCTTTGCAAAAAATAATGTAATATAATTGAGCTAAAAAAGAATCACAAATGAGTGTATAAGATTTCTTATACTTATTATCCTACAACATTTGGAAATAAACTCACATAGGGGATTTTGAGATGTTTCAATTGGGATTAAGACCTAAAAATGGATTCTTAAAACACACAATATCCAACAAATATTAAGCCATATAAAATGAGGACACCACACCAGGATGTTCTAATTTCTTATAAACTTTTTCAATCATGATACTTAGCTGATTTGATATGATAGCTACCCAATTAAATAATGCTCCTGAAATGGCTATTTTATTCTCTCCATATATTCTACATAAAAATATCATGAGATAAATATAGGGTTCAATTAAACTTATAATAACATACCCTCCATTAGTTCTATGGAAGACATTCTTATCTTCCTTCCACCATCTAGCCAAGATCTTTCATATGTCATGTCTGTTGTAAAATCCCTTAACAAAAGCGGTACAAAGGAGCACTTCCATTGTAATATCCCCAACCAAGATCTACTAGGGAATTAATGTTTGTTGTTATTTTATGTGTAGTTGGTTATTTATTTAGTCAAACACATTTCATGAAAAATGTGGAATGTTGTAATTTAATTGACAACTTTCCCTACCATATAGTTATTCCTTCAAACATATCACAGACATTCAAATGCTCAAAAATATGGGAAAAGACCTCATGGAATTATTATTATGGATGGAATCTGATGCAAAGTAATAACAAAGTTCTAGTGTTTGTTATAACAGTTGGAAATAATAACCAACACTACATAATACAAGAAAAACCCGATGTAGATGTCAAAGTCTTATCCAAGAGATTCTACTAAACTGATCCAAGGCCTCCCTATCCTCACACGATTTTCTCCAGCATGATCTATTCTACAAATGGCCTTCCAATCCCCCTATAACCCTCACATGATTGTTGCAACCACCAAAACCCTTACAGAGGTCCTCATGGGACAAGGTTGGGTGACAAGTGGGGCCTCACAAGACCCGTGTGTTCAACCACTTAGGATGCCTCCTGTAACACTTTCTTGAAACCCTCCTGGTAGAAATCCTCAGTCTTCATAGGCCCTCACGGGACAAGGTTGGGTGACAAGCGGGGCCTTGCAGAACCCTCGTGTTCAATCAACGAGGATGCCTCATGTCACGCATTCCCAAAACCCTCCTAGTACCTACAAAATCTGAGATCAACCTCCTTCGAAAAGATTCACAACTCCCCTTTGCAAGCCAATATACCTCCAAATGAATACAAACCCCAAAGTGAAGCTCCAATGGAAATCCTAGATGGATCACCCTCTTGTCTAGCTAGGGTGGATATTGCACCACCGGAACTAGATTGTAATGGTGGAAGGGTTTTGCTAAATCCTAATGAAACAATGGGTCCAAGAGAACTGAAAAATGAGATATCAAAACATAATCATAATGCCAGAGTGAAGCCATACCCCTCCTTTTATCCTTCTTACATGCCTTTTAGAACTTTCCCCTTTTTTTTACTAAATCAAATATGACCCTTATTCCCCTTTTACTTTTACTTTAAGATTAAAAGTCACTTTAATAATGTTTAAGTAACTTATTAATCTAAAGTTACTTTATTTCCTTAATGTCACTTTAAAAACATAACATCTTGTACCTAAGTGACATTAAATGACCCTTTTTTACTCATTTTTCTTCACTGACAAGCCACAGAAGTCACTTCCACTGCAGAACAGGGGAACCCAACAATGGGGACATGACAAATCCTCCCTTCCCAAATATTGATTGTCCTCTAGCAATTTTGTCACACCCATAGGAACAAAAAATTGAACCAAACTGAAACTAATGATGATCCCCAGGTCCCAAACCAATCTAAATGATGTGGAGCACCTACCACCCACAATATTTTCCTGCAATGTGCTAACACCAGGGGCCTCCTGCAAGTAACCATTGTTTCTCCCATCTGTACCTTCTACCAAACAGTTAACCCATAAATTCCCAAGGTCTCAAGCTAATCACATAAAGGAACCACCATGTTGATGTTGTGCCACAATGATCATAACCATCTGACTATTGTTCCTAGTCTGCCTCCTCTTCCCCTGGTACTCCCACCTGAAATACCTATAAGGAATGAATCTACTACCATGAATAGTATCCTACATAGGCATCTAGATGGAGTCATGTCCTGCAAATCCACTGCCATACTCGATCTTGAATGTCGAAAAAGGAAGTTTGTCCTAATCATTGGAAATGGCTTCAGGTTTCTCATGGACTCTATAAATCTCTCCACTAAATAGATTTGTCACCTATGCTGCCCCACAATCAAAATATATCACCAGAAAGTGCGTGAATTGGTCAATCGTCGTAGACATACTATCTATCATCTATACCCTCGGTAATCTTGTGATGCAATATGTCCAGATGCTCTTCCACTCTCACCCAGGAATGGCCAAAGACTATTTCCATCCTGTGGAATGAGTGTGCCCCAACATGCTCTGCTAATAAGTCGTATACTCCCCTAAAATATTATGCAAGGACTCTCCATGCAAACCTTTCTCGAATCCATTTAGACTATGTGAAACACTCTCTGCTCTTAGCACTAATATGCAAGGTGTTGATACAAGAATCCATCTGACTATCCTTAATAAGCTAGTTGATCATAAGCTACATAAACTTGATCAACTACTCAGAATACCACTCGTCCAAGAAACCACTCCTAAGCCTCCCAAAAGTAGACTATGGAGAGTCAAAACTGGCACTGTCATCTCTAATATTAGTTGAATTGTTAAACAATGTAATCCCAGGGTCCCAAACTAATCCTAGACAGGAACCACCATGTTGAATTTGCACTACTCTGGTCATCACTGTCACCTCAATGAGATCATTATGCATCCTCCTCTCCTAGAACCCCAAGTTGAACTCCCTGAAGGGAGTGAAACCACTATCCAGAATCCTCCCTTGCAAAGGTGTCTTAGTGAAGTCTAAGTATGTAAATCCATGGTCGACCTTGAGTATGTCTTTCCATATAGAGTAACTCTTGACATTCCCTCTACTGACATCCCAAAAATAAAGAAGACCAATCATTGTCATAACTTTCTCGATCATCATCATCATCTGAATCAATCTTTCACTCAGATGAATTTCTAGATCCCACCACCAAATTAGAAGTCCACCACTCCCAATACCTACTAGTTTTCATGGTTCCATTGGACTCAAAATGAGCGAAGTCCTTGGTATGCCAACATTTGGTGGAAACCAAGTACTGGGAATCAACAATGTTCCTGCAATTTTGTTCAGCTCCTGCCAAAATGCACCACAAAATTTGCTATCTCGATCACCGTTAATGTACTTAAGTAATCTTTGGAGTCTGAACACCTCCCTGGAAAGTAGTTATGTCACTTGTGGTGCCCAATACTCATACAAGTACCCAGAATTCCCTGCCAAGGGTGAATCACACATAGTCGTCATAATCTCCTTCTTAAGTGTAGACTCGAGGACTACATGTGTGCGACCTCCATAGTGGATAATACCATCCATCACTATGTCAGCTGAAATCTTTGTGAAATGATCCAATACAATCTGTATCTCCTCTTGTGCTCTGACCACATATCCCAAATAAAAGAACTATGACATGGATATAATCCTTCCTACCTCACCCCACTGACTCAGGTGAACCCTCTGTGTCTTTCTAAATATACTATTGGCATCAAAAAATAGCGCTAGATTCTAGTACCACTACCTACAAGACTGGAAGTGTCAGGTGCGTTTGTCAATCCCAATGATATGACCAAGAATTCAAGGTAACATCTGAGAACAATCCTGTAGATATCCTTCTCTTTGTCTCTACTTTGGTGATATCCCACTCGAAAATCAATATTCGAGGAATATGCCTCTCCATGAAGCTCATCAATACACTCATCAATCATGCGTGAACCAAACTCAATGATATCTCTGAAGTCCCTGTCTGGCAGTCTCCCCAGAGAAATCATTCCAAAAACCCATTGTACACTATCGTACACAGCTGAATATTTGTGTATACCACTGCACACCCCTATATCATCATGTACCACCATGTATCCTATATGTGTCAGTGTATCAATCACTCCACTAATATCAACTGAACTTGGGTCTCAATGTGATGTGTCCACATGCGTCCTATACTCAATCCCCCAATCAACTAGTGCATATAATTCCTTGTTGGATGGTCCACAAGGAATTTTCTCAACTACCTCCTCTGTAGATAAGCCTTGAACCAAAATAAAAATCTCATGATCCATGCAATGAAAAATAGGCGCACGATCAAAACCCTATGTGTCAATCCTCTCATCAAACACCTGTAACTCTGAATACTCCTCGTGTGAAATCATCACAAAGGGGCTCCTCCCTCATATTATGAGTGCCACTCACACCCTCATGTGTCACTACTACCAAAGATATGGCATCTATATTGTTTTCCATGATGAAGAGCGTGTCAAACTAAGATGGTAACAAAGCTCCTCAATCTCCCTTTCCTTGTCTTCGGAAAACTTAAGAGTAAGGTCCCTATCAATGAACAACTGCAAATAATTAGACTTCATCTACTCCAGTGCCTCTTTGATGACGTGCAATTTGGTACTAGTGACTTCTTCTATAATTCCCTTTTTCCTCTCTTCCATCTGGGTTTTCCACATAAGGTATTCAATAAATTTATGAGCACCATATTCCCTCATCAAGACCCTCAAAATTTGTTTCTTTGTGACCAACAATTGGCTCTCCAAATCATGCAATTTTATTTCATCAACATGGTGTGGGTTGTCACACAAGGGATCAATTGATTCATTAGATGATGTCGTGCAATTTGGACTTCCTTCCTCATACAATTTTTTTGATATGATCTTGTCCCCTAAATCATCCCCTTTATTGTCATCCTCCATACATAGCTCCCAATCTTTGTCATATTTTCGTACAATCATGCTTGCATCATCATACATGTCATAAACAGGATGAGGTGTTGAATTCCCTCTTGAACCATCCTCATCATCAACATCATACACAGGGAAAGATGTTGAATCCTTAACATTGGTTGATTGGAACATCTTCTCATAATCATCATAAGTAGGACAAGATGTTGGATCCTCATCTTCTCCATCTAGCACACTAGTGTCATCAACCTCATTGGTTAGTTATGATGATGTATCATAGGTTGTTGTTTGGTTTTCCTCTATGCATGTCTCCTCTGCATGGCTAGATGCGTGCTCCTCTTGCATCCTTCATTCCCATCCTTCTTTACTTCCTACCATGTTCTTTTAAAATAATCCTCATCCAAATCCTTGGGCCAAATTTCGTACCAGAGAGTGTAAAAGATTTTAAAGGGAAAATATGCATGGATATCTTGACTCAATGTTAGATACTCCTGAAAGGAAGGCATGACTTTTTTTCTTGCTAGCATCCCCTTGGATTGTTGAATAATTTTCCAAGTTTTATTTGTGAATTTTGGAGTTGTCTTTATTCCCTTGTCCATGGAATGAACTATTGATTTCTCCCTTCTTTGTAAGACATTCATGTCTATGCAATCACAAGCTGGCAAGATCACCATCTTTGATACCATTGTAATATCCACAACCGATATCTTCTAGGGAATTAATGTTTTTTGTTCTTTTATGTGTAGTTGGTTATATATTTAGTCAAACACAAATGTGGAATGTTTTAATTTAGTTGACAATTTTCCCTACCATATGGTTATTCCTTCAAACATATCGCAGAAATTCAAATGCTCAAAAATATGGAAAATACCTCATGGAATTATTATTATGAATGGAATATGATACAAAGCAATAATAGATTTCTAGTGGTTTTTATAGCGGATGGAAACAATAACCAACACTACAAAATACAAGAAAATCCTAATGTAGATTCCAAAGCCGTATCCAAGAGATGCTACCAAATTGATCCAAGGCCTCCATATCCTCACACGATCTTCTTTAGCATGGTCTATTCTGCAAATGGAATTCCAATCCCCCTATGACCCTCATGGGCTTTTTGCAACCACTAAACACCTTACAGAGGTTGTCACGGGACAAGGCTGGGTGACAAGTAGAACCTCGCGGGACCCATAAAGAGGACAGTTCAGGTTGGGGGATCAGTTTCAGGAAGAGTTCACTCAGGGGGATTATCCCCAAGGACAGTTCAGTTAGGGGGACCCGCCTCGGATGGAAAGATACCTTTTCCATTGATGACAAAGGGGGAGTGATTTATCATATGCAAAGGTAAATGCTTGGAAAAAGAGCACAGAGGCATGGTTCCAATGGGAGCGATGGTCACAGGGGGAGCATGAGTGATATGAATTCAGTATTGCATCAGAGTGTTGCCATCAATGCCAAAGGGGGATATTGTTGATTATTTGGGTTGGTTTTCATTGATGTCAACCCTTGAAGAAAGTTCAGTAGCAAATTCTGGTAGCACAAAGGTTTGGGTAATGGACCCAAGTTTGTCTGATGTATAATGGTATTATTTTTAATATATTTTAAGGTAAGACTATTATATATGGATATTACATGTCATTTCATTTCCGGTGGTATGTGGAACGTCACATAACTCCTCACGGCTAGAGAGTTATGGCCATATGAATTTGGAGAACCCTCATGAGTCATCTAGAAGCCCCCAAAGGTCAAAGTAGTCAAAGTGGTTGCAAAGATGAAATTATTTAAATAAAAAAGTGAAGTGATGAGTGTAATATAAGTCAAAGTGGATACAAAAGAAATTGTTTAAATAATAAAGTTAATGGAGAAATTACTAAGTGGACAAGTGGTTAGAAGTGGGTTAGCCCTAAAATAAGGAAAGTGGTTTAAGAGAATTTAGAAGGTAAATAATAAAGTGAAGTGATAAGTGTACTATAATTCAAAGTGGATACAAATAAAATTATTTAAATAATAAATTTAATGGAGAAATTACTAAGTGGACAAGTGGTTAGAAGGGTTAACCCTAAAATAAGGAAAGTGGGTTAAGATGGTTAAAAGGTAACCCCCTGAGGAAGCTACATGAAAGTATAAATAAGATGCGAGGCTCTCTCATTTTAACGACACTTGAGAATATTGAATATCTACAAGTGAATAAGGTAACCAAAGGATATCTAAGCCTAATTTCAGAGAGAAGGTGAAGTAAAGAAGGCCAAAATTCAAGGGAGGATAAATTCTTTTGATGATGCTTTTTAAGGTATGTTATTTACAGGTCATCTCACCCTTTTCACATTAAAAAAAAAATTAGAATGATTCAGACAGTGAAATTAGGAGGAAGTTGAGGAAACATATCCAAGTAGCGGTGATAAAAATTTCATCCTGTGTTTCATTTTATTTTTGGATTTACACTCCGTGGAAAATAGGGTTTGTGGCTAATCCTGAAAGTAGTCTAAAACAGGTGTTTCGGGTAAAAATGTCATAACTTCTTCATAACAGATCCAAATTCAGTAAGACCAAATGTATTAGTTAGAGTACAGTCTGCAGTATTTTTTGTACCATTTTCAGATCCATACAATAAATATTCTATGTGGGGAACGCTCTACAAGTTTGCTCTCTAGAATAAGCCAGAATTCAACAAGGTATGTCATTTTTTCTATAACTCCTTTTTTGAGAGGTTCCAAGTAGTGAAATCTGGAGGAATTGCATAAAAGACACTGAATAACATGGTGTACCATTTTTAGATCTTTATTCATTACAGGTACATAGTTATGATTATTGCAAGTTAGGTTTGTTGACTAATCTGAAATTAGTCATGTGAGACTAAAGTAAAGTTTGATGAAAAGGCTAGTCTCTTGTTGTCTAAGTTAAGGAAGGTTTGCAGGTATCTGATCATATACACCAGGTCTGTTACAGAGTTACAAATCAGATTTGGATGATTAAATTGATGAGGGATTTTAGTTGAGGTATGTTACAAATAGAGGTTGTATAATAGTGAGGTTGTGGCACATGGTTTGATGTGATGGTTTATGGTATTTGGTTATGGATAGTGTGATGTATTTCTAGATAAATTTTGATGGTTATATTGGTATATGTATTGAGACAAGTAGTTGATGAGTTGGCACATACATGAGGTGTATAGTTGATGATGTTGGTGCATCTTGATGAATCATTGTTTATGTGTATTTGATGCATGATTGGTACATATTTGGTTCATGGTTGATGCACTCGTTGATGGTACAGGTTGAGGTACAAGTTGGTGCATGGTTGATGCACTTGTTTATGGTACAGGTTGATTACAGGTTGTTTGGTACAGGTTGGTGCATTGTTGATGCACTTGTTTATGGTACAGGTTGATGTATGGTACATGTTGGCACATGTTATTGTTATAGGTTGTTACAGGTTGATTGGTACAAGTTTACAGTATTATATCTCACAGTGATAGTGTGACAACGTTTCCATCATTCTACTTATATTTCAGGGTGGTTGGATGGGGCATGGGAAGGTAGTTGTATCCACCTTCCAGTTGTAGTCTGAGAACATAGGGGGTTGTAGCCTTCTTCTGGTTGTAGCCAGAGAATTGGGGACTTGGAGCTTCCTTCAGGTTGTATCCTGAGAAACTAGGGGGTTGGATCCTCCTTCCAATTGTAGCTGGAAAACAAAGGAAGTTGGTACTTCCAATGAATTTAATTCTTAAAGACATATAAGAAAAAGCATTCTGTGGTTTTCTCCTGCTTTGGGTTTCCACATAAAAACACTGGCATATTGTGTATGTGTATGATTACCCATTTGTTCATTGTTTATTTACTCTAAAACTATTGGATGATAATGCTACATTGATGTAACACTTGTATTTTATGGTTAAAAAGGATTAAATTGTTTTATTACTAATTCACCCCCCCTCTCAGTAATCCAACAACCCTCGTTTTCAATGAACGAGGATGCCTCCTGTCACATTTTCCTGAAACCCTCCTAGTAGAAATATTTAGTCTGCATAGGCCCTCGTGGGACAAGGTTTGGTGACAACCAGGGCCTCGGGTAATGCTCGTGTTCAACCAACGAGGGCATCTCCTGTCACGCTTTCTCGAAACCCTCCTGGTACCTATAAAATCTAAGATCGACACCTTCGAAAAGCTTCGAAAATCCCCTACGCAAGCTGATATACCTCCAAATGAATACAAACCCCAAAGTGAAGCTCTAATGGAAATCCTAGATGGATCCCCCTCTTGTCTAGATAGGGTGGATATTGCACTACCGAAACTAAATTATAATGGTGGAAGGGTTTTTCTAAACCCTAACAAAACAATGGCTCCAAGACAACTCCAAAATGACAGATCAAATCATAATCATAATGCCAAAGTGAAGTTCTACCCCTCCTTTTATCCTTATTACATGACTTCTAGAACTTTCCCCCTTTTTGACTAAATAAAATATGACCCTTATTCCCCCTTTACTTTTACTTTAAGATTAAAAGTCACTTTAATAATGTTTAAGTAATTGATTAATATAAAGTTACTTTATTTCCTTAATGTCACTTTAAAAACATAACATCTCCTAACTAAGTGACATCAAATGACCCTTTTTTACTCATTTTTCTTCACTGACAATCCACGGAAGTTATTTCCACTACAGAACAAGGGAACCCAAAAATGGGGACATGACATTGATGGTGGAAAACTATAATACTTTTCAACTTCCTCGGCTAAGAAAATCCCTACACAATCACCTTTCTCATTCTCAATTAGGTATTTCTTGAAGTTAGCATGGCTTATGACCCATTCAAATACTTTTGTACAAGAAAAAACAAGTGTTATGGCCACATAAGAATGTAGATAAGATATTCGGATCTTCATGAAAACTTATCATTGATTGCCCTGATAGTAGGGTCACTATGTGGTATCATCTTCAGATATTCCTCATTCTTGAATTTAGAAAACAATCCATTCCATCTTGGCAAGAGAATTCAAAATCCAATGATAGGTTCAGTATGCTTGTATATTAGGCACAACAAAGGCTCTTGTTATGCAATAATTTGAATTACCAACACAAAATCCTCCAATGGATCTTCGACCATAGTAGGCTTTTCTTGTAAAGCTTCACCTGTCTCTTTATTTTTTCCCTTAGTAGATTTGGTAGATTGTCCCATGGGAGTCTTCCTTGGAAATATGTTTCCTACAAACAAGCACAACAAAGAGCAATCACTCTTTATTTTTTAAATTGGATCAACCAAATGACTTTCAATTTTCAAAAATCATCAATTGGAAATTATTTCTAAGCAATTGAAACACAAAATTTATAGACAATAACACTTAACTATTACCACAATATCATTGATAGCTAGTCTCTACCTGAGATACCTGAAGCTAATTTTCATTTATTCATTTAAATTACTTACATGTTCTGATCAACTGAAACAAACAAGCAAGAATTTAAACTATCGAGTGAAAATCCCCCTTGACTTATGCTCCAATTACTCTAACACTAGAAACACTACACACGATCACCTCCACCAATGGTTTATCTCAACTCGACAACTCACAAGTGACAAAGACAAATGTGAATGCCCAAAATTCTCAAATCTCTCTTTGAAATCAAGAAAAAAATGATTAATTCGATCAGTGAGGATTGAATTTAATGGGTAATTGACCAAATCCATGTGATGTGATGGCAGGATCTCACACACTCAAATTGGATTTGCTAAATCTAATGAATTGAATGTTGATTGGACACTCTAGACACCAATCAACCTTGGTTTTACCCATTTTGGCGAGTTTCAAAAAATATCTTGTATTGCACAAAATTCCCAACACTATGATACAATATTATTGAAAAATGTGCCTATGAGAATGTTGATTGGTTAATGTTAGTTTAAAATGTTATAGCAAAATTTTTAGGAGAAGTTCCAAAAACTAGTCAAGCGACCCCATTGACACTCATACAAAACCTTCCTAAACATGTATCAACGAGTATAAAAAAACATGACCTTTTTGGTGGAATTTAAATTTTGTCTATCAACGCTTCTAAAAAAACGTGTATCGATGCTTATGAAAAAACGTATATTTGCACCCCCAATTTTCTTTGTATCGACAAACTTCAAAAAGCTTGACTCTATTGACGCTTTTGAAAAAACATGTGTCAATGCTTTTAGAAAAATATTTTTTTGGCACTTTCTCAATTTGTCTGTTGTATCAGTGCATTTCAAAAATCTTACCTTTCGACATTTTTCAATGCTTCTCCAAAAACTCCATTTTCATCAGTGAACTTCAAAAAAGTATTTTCGATGCTTTCAAAAAAATGTCCATCGACAAACTTTGAAATTTTTCCATCGACCCTTTCTCAAAAAAATTCCTTTTTCATTAGCACTTTCAAAAAAACTTAAGTACCATCATTTCTTTCAAAATTACCTAAGTGCCATCAATGAAATTTGAAAAAGAGTTCATTTTTCGATGTTCCAAAAGATTTGTCTGTTGTTTTAAGAAATTTTGATTTCGTCGATATCACTTCTTTCAAACTATTTTATGATTTTAAATTTTTTGGGGGTATTCATTAAACCTAAGACATATAGTATTGTATATGAAATGTATGAAATCATAAAATCAAAACATATTAAAAAAATTATGAAGTCAAAACAAAGTGGTACTCAAAAATTTTGAAATTTTTAGGGTTTGTTGTGTACTCAATAGGAAATGTGGTTGTTGTAAAATAACTTTACTATGTATGATCAAAGCGCCATATTTTCTGCTAAAATTTTCTATAATCATATTTTAAGTTGTGTTTCACGTCACTTTCTTGGGTATAGGGTTACACAAATTCTAATCATTTACTTTTGTTTTCCTAATAAACAATGCATAAAAACACTACGACAATTTTTATTGGAATACAATCGCTTATGTGGAGACATTTGCATACACTTTTAAACTTTGGTAGCAAAGAAAATATAATTGTTGTATGATGTACTATTTTGGCAAGTATAGAGAGATGTGAAATTGACATTACCCAGAAGCAAAGCCTTATTTCAATACAAAAATTAATCCCTATTTCTTAATCTATGATATGGAACTTTTACACAAAATCACTTTAATATAAATTCTTCCATATTTCTTTTTTCATCTCAGTGACTCTAGATTTTTAAAGAGGACAAGTTCAATGTGAAAATTTAGGCAACATTTCTTAATGGATGCTCGTTATCAATAATACAAATGCTTTGGACTTGGCCCTTTATATGGCCTTGTAAGCTACTTTAGCAGTGGTACATTCTATGGTTAGGTCAAATGTTCCAATGTTTATAGACATGGATCAAACACAATTGAGTTATGCTAAGATGCATTTCCATGGTTGGCATTCCAAGTATACCATCGTAGATCCATCTTAACTTTGGATCTATCATGGGTCGAAAGGCATCAAATCCTTAGAGATGCAAACATTTCCTCAAGTTTTGTACTCTAAAAAAGGTTTGCATGTCAAGGAATTTAATGTCTCTCGGAGCATGATAGATCCGGATTTAAGATGGATCTACTCTGGTTTTACTTTCAATTGCCTTATATTTTATTTACGGCTCACATTGAAATATTTTTTTTGTTATTAATATTTTTTAAATGCCATGTGTCAAATCCATATGAAGCATTGAAGGAATTACACATCTCTCTCATACTAGAAAGTAGAAAGCACATATTAGCAATTTTTTTACACACACTCATATATAAGATGATATTAAAATAGTTTACTTAAAGTAGACATTGAAATATTTTATCTATGGTTCACATTGAAATATTTTTTTAACTAATATTATTGTAAATGTCACATGTCAACTATACATTAAGCATTGAAGAAATTACACATCTTCCTCAAACTCCAAAGTAGAAAGCACTCATGATGGGATTAAAAATTTGTTTACTTTTAATTACTTTATCTCAAAGTTGATATAAAAGTATTTTAAGTAAAATGGATATTGAAATAAAATCATTTTATTCTGGGTTGTTGTAGAAAGCGTTGAAGAAAATAGGCATCTCCATGATACCTATCAGGGAATTAAGAAATTTTTTACTTTTAATTACTTTATCTCTATCCTTATATATAAAGTTGATATAAAATTATTTTGCATAAAATAGAATTTAAAATATTTTATTTATACCCTGACATTGAAATATTTTTTTAAAAGCCACTTATCAACTCCATATTGAACATGGAAGGAATTACACATCTCCCTCATACTGGGTTGTAGTTGTTATAAACTAATTTTCAAACACACATATATATATATATATATATAACATTTTGTTTATACATGTTGAATCCCATAATTACACTTTTCTATATATGAAATTTTCTTGTGAAAGTGATATGAATAGGTGCAAGGTATTATTATTTTATTATAAGATATTATTATTTTATTATAGGCCTATGCAATCGAAAGAGGGAGTATTTGCATGGCCAATTGAAATAGTTCTAGTGTTGGAGTATTTTCATGGCCAGAAAATCATGTAGAAAGATTTAAAACGAAATCGTACTAGTGTAAGATAATAGGCATATTATGCTCTTTGATTTTGATATCTCATCCCACCCCATCTTCAAAGTGAAAAAATCCCAACCATCGATGCTAGTTGTCTAACAAAATTTGGCAAGTTTCCATTGCCATACATTGTAGAGTGCAAAAATAACTGCTAGAAAAAAAAGTGCAATATTGTATCACTTGAAGTAAAAAAATTCATTGTGGTGCATTGAGCTTGTCGTGAGAATTTTTTTTTAAGTACAATACAAAGCCTTTGTTGTAGCATGAGAAAGATATCGATGATGTGATAGAGCTAAATAACATTGAACCAACAAGGTGACCATGCAAAAGTTGATGTAAGACCATACAAGAAACACAAATCAACAGGAAAGGCAACCTCGTTAGGAATTTGAAAACAAAACCACCTGCAAGTTTTGATAACTCTATTACTGGTTTAGAGCGTTTAAACAAAAAATGATCACTCTTTAGAGGCATTTTTAAACAAATAATGATCACTCTTTAGAGGTATTTTTAAATCATAAAGGGTAGGAATTTAAAAACTAAACTACTCACAAGTTTGGATAACTTTATTATTTTTTTAGAGAGTTTATAATGATAATAGGGTATTTTAATTGTTCTATTTTTTGGTTATATTTTCAGTTTAATTTTGTTTGAAATTTAGTGAGAAATTGTTGGATCTGCATATTTGAGTGGTTAATTTTGTATAATCTGAGTGTCTCATGGATTTTTCAGCAAGCTGTATCTATTTATGCATTCAAAAATACAATTTAAACCACAGAAAATTGTGATTTCATACAAATTTATATCACCCAATTCCAATCAAAAAAAACAAAACCTAAAACAGTTAAACAATACCAATAATCAACAATATGAACCTACCTCAACCCTACCTTGTCTATGGATGGACCCTAACACAATCACACGAACAGTGTCTATGCATAATTCACGCCCATGTAACTTGTTTATGCATATCAATCAACAATATGCCATACACTACATATACGATGGAGGTGCAAGTATACCTAGAATTTGATGTCCCACATAATGTTTTTTTTTTAATTTTAATTTGAAGCCAGGCATTGTTTCCGGTTATGACAAGTCACCAAGTAAAGAATGCTTACTTGTTTCCTCTGCAAAATTGTGTTCATATTAACTTATTATTATATTTTTTTTCCATTAAGAAACTTCTGCCAAAATTATTAAGTGACCTACTCAAGTTTGCATATTTGATACAGATTAATCTCTACAAATTATTCATTGCATATAACAGCAAAAAAGATACACATTAATTTCTACAAATTATTTATTGCATATAACAGCAAAAAAAAATTGACACTCGTGACTCTTAAAAACATAAAAAAACAAATAATTTTTATCAAATTTTCACTTGACAATTAAGATAAATTTAATATTTCAAATTTTCATTTGACAATTACGATAAATTTAATATTCCAATCTTGGGTGGAATGAGATGACATACTAACAATATGGTACTTATTCAGTAAATATCATGGAGCATGGTGATTAATAACCAACCTACTAAACAGGGTTTGAACAAGCTTTAATGCTACAGCAGCTGATATATATACAGTTAGATTGTCTTGATATATAAATAGGAATATATCTGACGATGTATATATCATCTACCTCAACATTAAAACTTGCGCAACAAACTGATTATTGATTGCTTTGATATAGTACTTATTCAATAAATACCCTGGAGCATGGCGATTAATAACCAACCTGCTGAACAGGGTTTGGACAGGCTTTAATGCTACAGCAACTGATATATATACAGTCAGATTGTATTGATATATAAATAAGGATATATCCGACGATGTATATATCACCTGCCTCAACATTAAAACCTGCGCAGCAGACTGATTATTGATCGCCTTGGAGCATGGTCGTGACTCGTTACTGTCTGCCATCAAATCATGGCATTAGCATGTGGTTTGGTAGGGGGCGCGATCCTGACAGATTCAGCTTCAAACTATTCAAATGGTAGTTGGCGTTAGCATGTGGTTTGGTAAGGGACGCGACCCTGACAGATTCAGCTTCAGACCGATCAAACGGTAGTTGGGTTTTGGAGGGGCAAAGACCGACAGCGTCGGGTGTTGGGACCATTCCGGCTGCTTGATCTGGGTGCCCGAATCCTGGATATCCCATGCCACGCAAAACGATGAAGATATGAAAATCTCATTTCGTATATCTTATATCTAGGCGATCAGAACCTTGAAAACGAGAAAGGTAGAAGCTCTGAAACGACGTGTGAAGCTGTCAAGCTCATTTATGATTGATCTGGGATTCCATGGGAATCAAATATCGTGAAAAATAATGTGGTTTAATCTAAATCAACATTGTTTAATTGTTTAATCTACATCGACAGGTCGTAGTATACATGTCTAAAAGTAGTTTTTTGGATTTTTAATTTTTAATTTTGATTGAAATCTGAGTAGAAAATGTTGGACGGGCATATGAGAGTGGTTAAGTCTGTATAATCCAAGTGACCAAGTATTTTCAATACACTGAATTCCCAAACGTACAGGTTTTGTTTCACTTCAATCTCTATAGAAATCAAAGCTGAGAGTTTGCATAATGATGTATTTGATTAAAAAGAAGGATCAAATCCAAACTAAGGTATAATTACCTGGGCCATAATTATGGCATCAAAGAAACGATATTTCTCCCTACAAGGTAAGGTAAATGGGTTGAAACATCACTTCTTGCTATCTAGATTTATGAACAAAACTTCTTGCTATCTGCTTGATTTGCTCATAACTATTGGTATCTTATTGTTATCTTGTGCAAGTATTATCTTATTGTTATCTTATGAAAAATGTATTATTAATTTAATTTATTTCTAATATTTTTAATTTATATATGTACATATTAATTATTCCTGCTGATTTTTGGAACACCTCTTTTCTATGTTCTTTAACTTAAAGTTTCCTCAACTAGTTCAAATTTTACATTGTAGACTGGGATCTTTTACACATCTGGTTTACCTTCCTATAAAAACCCAAATGGCTTACATAACAGCAAAGCTTGTAACTCATGGTTAATTGTAGTGTTATTTTTGCTAGCAAACTTTGATAGTTGTATTTTTGCAAAACCATTGTAGTGTTATTTTTGCTAGCAAACTTTGATAGTTGTATTTTTGCAAAACCATTGTGGATTTCAAGTTGGGACACGTTCTCTAACAGGTGTATCATCCTTTGTATCCTTTTTCCAATCCATGATTAATATGGGTTTTATCGATCTTCAGGCCTATCTACTGCACATAGGCCACCAACCCGCCTTCTAATATTTTGTTTGTTGAATTCTAGGTTCCAAATGAAAGATCTCATCAAAGGAACTCAAAATTTGAGTCCATAGTAATTTAGATGAGCCCAGAATTTCGCTGGATCTCGATTGGCGGGAAAAGGACATCGTTGCAACAGCATTTCTTCTTGCCCACGCCCAGGGAAATTTGAAGATATGCACGATTTTATATATATATATATATATATATATATAAAGAGCACCTAGAAAACCCAAGGGCGCATTACTGCCTGACTGCCTTGTTTGCATTTAATAGTGTATACAAACTTTTGTTCAAAGTTGTGTTGATCTGGCTGGCAAGGAGTTAATCTGAAGGGTTTTGGCGAAGAATCCATAAAGATTCAGATTGAGGTACAATGATTCAAGACAGAAGCTTGAAGCTGCTCATCATCGACATAAAAAAAAGGGGGATTTCTGCAAGTATTTTTTATTGGAGCGAAGGAGACAGCATCCCAGCAACAATCCAAACAGAGGATTAGAGTTTCCAAAAGTATTGCAAATTTATTTTAATGGCCACTTCAAGCAATCTAGGACCAACCCAGGGACCGGTTCTTGTTGGCAAGAACTATGAATTCTGGTCCTTGCAGATGAAATCGTTCCTTCAAGCACAAGAGTGTTGGAAACCTATAGAGATTGGCTTCAAAGAGCCAGCAGCAACAACAGATTTGGCTGCCTTGACAAATGCACAACGAAATACGCTTGCAAATTAGTGGAAGAAAGAGAACAAGGCCGAGTATTGGCTTCAAAAATCTGTGGATGACTCAATATTTTCAAAAATAATCGATGCTGCTACAACCAAACAAGATTGGGACATTTTCAAAGCTGCCTATCAGGGCAATGACAAGGTGAAGACACTGAAGCTTCAAACCTTAAGACTTAATTTGAAACATTGAAGATTACCTAGTCAGAGAATGTAGACCAGTTCATGACCAGAGTGATGGGAATTGTTACCCAGATCAGATTGACTAGTGAAGAGATTGTAGATTAGAGGATTCTTGAAAAAGTTCTTCGAAGTCTACCCAAGAAGTTTGAAATGGATGTAACAACCATTCTTGAATCTAAAGATCGGTCTAGCTTTTTTGTTGAAGAAGTGATGGGATCCCTCATCTCACATGAAACCAGACTTAATTTAGAAGAAGGGTCTATTGAACATGTGTTCAAGACTCAGAATAACTTCAGCAGAGGAAACAGAGGAAGAAATCAAAGATGTCGAGGCAAAGGCAGAGGAAACAGAAGAAGAAATCAAAGAGGCAAAGGCAGAGGCGGAGGAAATCATAATGCAGATGACAGACAAACAAAGGAACAACACTAGCACTCAAGAGACCGACAAAATCAAAGAGGAAGAGGGAGAACAAGGACAGACAAGCCTATAATTCAATGTTATTATTGCAGAAAATTTGGCCATTATGAAAGTGAATGTAGAAAGAAGCAATCGGATCATAACAAAGGCAGAGCAAATGTCTCCAACAACGAAGGAGAATCATCTGAAGCAATGTTTCTTTCCTGCCATACATATGAAGAATGTCACTCCAAGGACATTTGGTTGTTGGACAACGGCTGCAACAATCACATGACATGTAACAAAGCTTTAATTTCTTGCATGGATACTATAGTTAAATCAGAAATTACCCTAGGAGATGACTCACAAGTAAAAGCCCTAGGTAAAGGAATTGTATATGTTTTATCCAAACAAAATCAAAAGAAATACATACATGATGTGTACTATGTACCAAACCTGAACACACTCTGATTAGTGTAGGACAATTGATGGAGCATGGTTATGATGTCTTATTCAAAGGTTCAACATGCTTGATTTTGGACAAATCACCCAGTAGGAAGCTAATTGCAAAAATCCAGATGACTAAGAATAGGATGTTTCCCCTAAATTTGAGAAGTGTCAATTTGTCTCAGTCATATGCCCAAAATGTCTCAAACACATATGAGACTCTTTTATGGCATGCTAGGTTTTGTCATCTACCTTTTAAGAGCCTAAGTCTTTTTCAAAAACATGATATGGTCAAAAGTCTTCCTGTATTGAAAGAACAAGAAACTAAATGTGAAAGTTGTATACTTGGAAAGCATAAAAGAGACAGCTTTCCAACATCCTCCAACGAAGCAAAAGAAAAACTAGAACCGGTTCACACAGATCTCTCTAGACCAATGCAATCCCAATCAATTGGTGGTAGTTTTTATTTTCTAACATATATAGATGACTTTAGCAGAAAAATATGGATTTATTTTCTTAAAATAAATCAAATGCCTTCTCAAAGTTTAAAGACTTCAAAGTTGAAGAAGAAAAGTAGAGTGGAAAGTATGTGAAGGTGTTCAGGTCAGATGGAGGAGGAGAATAAAGCTCAAAAGAATTTGCAGATTTTTGCAGACAGCAAGGCATCATCATGCAGACCACAACTAGATACACTCCACAACAAAATGTAGTGGTTGAGAGAAAGAACCGGGCCATCATGAACATGGCCATGAGCATGCTCAAAGCAAAGAACTTGTCCAATGATTATTGGGCTAAAGCAATTGCATGTTCAATATACATTATAAACAGATCTCCAACAACCAGTGTGAAAGATAAAGTACCTCAAGAGGCATGGAGTTGCACTAAGCTAAATGTGTCACACTTCATATTTTTGGATGCATTGCTTTTGCACATGTACATGAAGAATTGAGAAAGAATATTGACAACATAAGTGAAAGATGTATCTTCATTTGATACAGTGAATGGTCAAAAGCATATAGACTTTGTAATCCAGTCGCCAAGAAATTTCTAGTGAGCAGAGATGTTAAATTCCTTGAGAACAAATCATGGAATGACCGAGAAAATGTGACAGTGAATAACTAAAATCCATTGCAACAAATTAATGAACAAACAGAAAGTTCAGACTAACAAGCAAATCCGGCAAGACTGCCAAGACTACAGGTACAAAGACAACAAGAAAACTCTGGAAATGGTTCTTCTTCCAGTAATGATTCATCCTTCACAACAAAAAATCAACGAACAAGGAGCTTAAGGGAAATTTACCAGCAGAATAATGACTATGAACAACAAGGCCATTTTTCCTTTTTATCCATTCAACCTACTTTGAAGAAGCATTCAAAGAGGAACACTGGGTAGAAGCGATGAATGAAGAAATCGAATCCATAGAAAAGAACAAGACTTGGGATCTTGTTGATCTGCCCAAAGACAAATCAAGCATTGGAGTTAAGTGGGTGTACAAAACAAAGGTTAATGAGAAAGGAAACATAGAGAAACAAAAGGCAAGGTTGGTTGCCAAAGGTTTCTCTCAACAACCCAGTATAGATTATTGCGAAATATTTGCTCATGTAGCAAGGTTAGACACAGTGAGGACCATTTTAGCTACTGCAACTCAGAACAAATGGCAAGTATATGAGTTACATGCGAAATCAGCCTTCTTGAACAATGTTTTGCAAGAAGTGTATGTGGATCAACCACATGGTTATGAGGTCAAAAGACAAGAGGATAAAATGTACAAGTTGAAGAAAGCCTTGTATGGTTTGAAGCAAGCTCCAAGATCTTGAATAGTCGGATTGACCCCTATCTCATTAACAGTGGATTCGGTAGGAGCAACAATGAGCCAACTATGTATATAAAATCTGATCATGAAGATAAAATACTTATTGTTTTCCTTTATGTTGATGATATGATTTATACAGGCAATCTGATGTTAGATGAATTTAAAGTTGCAATGAAAACAGAGTTTGAGATTACTGATCTTGGACTCATGAAGTATTTTTTGGGTGTTGAAGTTGAACAATCTTCTCATGGTATTTTTATCTGTCAGCATAAGTATGCTATAGACATTCTAAATAGATTTAGAATGAATACATGTAAACCAACAGAAACACCTATTGCATTAGGAACTAGGTTGAGCAAATCAGATGAAGGTTCAACAATTGATTCTACATTTTATAAGAGGCTAGTTGGTAGTTTAATGTACCTTACTGCAATGTCTAGAACTGATATAATGTTTGCAACAAGTTTTGTTTCCAGATTTATGGAATCCCCCAAGGATTCTCAGTAGAAAGTTGGAAAAATAATATTAAGATATGTTGCAGAGACACTTAACTTTGGTTTATGGTACAAAACTTCTAAAGACTATTCACTTGCAGGGTACACAAACAATGATTATGCAAGAAGTTTAGATGACAGGAAAAGCACATTTGGTTATGCTTTTCATTTGGGTACCAATATACTTTCATGGGCATCAAAGAAGCATCCCATAGTTGTAATATCTTCAACAAAGGCAGAGTATGTTGTTGCAACTTCAACAGCATGTCAAGCAGTCTAGATTAGAAGACTTTTGAAAGATTTGGCACATATGGAAAAGGAGCCAACTCCTATTTTCTGTGATAAAAACACAGCCATTCAACTGTGAAAGAACCATGTATTTCAAAAGAAAAGCAAGCACATTGACACTCAATTTCATTTAATCTGAGAGCTTGTCAATAATGGAGATATGTCTCTTCAATTCTGTGGATCAAGAGATCAGCTAACATAAATTTTTACAAAACCATTAGGAAATATCGTTTTTGAATTTCAAAGACAACACTTGGGAATTGTAAGTTCTGATGAATGTAATGGTTGAAATTAAGGGGGAGTGTTAGAATAATGTAATCTCCATGTGTTACATTGTCTACACCCATTTTCTGCCAGCTCTCTTAGTTTGACTTTAGTTCAATCATAGTTAGACTTTAGTTCTATTTTGGTTTACTGCAATTTCTCTAAGATCCGTTGGATCCATTATGTAACCTTGTATTCTATTTAATACTAAGTAGGGTATTGATTCCCTATGGTGTTCTTCGGCATATTATGTGTTGTTTGTTTGATTTCTGGATTGCTCTGTCTCTGAATTTGTCAGCCTCCCATCTCCAGAGTGCCTGCTCATTCCAGACTCCAGTGTCCAAGTGCAAATCGATGGTTAGATCGTAGGTTGAAACTTTGGAGGACCTCAAGCCACACCAAGGTCTAGAACCAACCAGTGAGCACCAAGGTCCAAACTCCATGTAGTGGGCACCAAGGTCTGAAGCGACACGTTTTTAGTATCAACCATTCTCGATGCTCATGACTTTTATTCTATGTTTTTTTCTTTATCCTCTAGTAACACCAACAAAAATAAATGGAGTTAGTGAAAAGTTCAAATATCTATGTTTTTTCTTTATCCTTTAGGCTTTGCTAACACCAATAAAACAAGTGTTGCATTGCAACTTCGTCCCTGCCGAACAAGGTTGAATAAATATAATAGTTATTGTGTATGAGTTGGAATAGATTATCATCATAGCAATAACTGCAATGTCTCTTTCATATCAAATCTTAAGACATATATCTTAGCACTACTTATCAAGCTTTACGTAATATGAATAGTTAATACAGTGCAATGTAAGGATCATGAATACTATACGAGATTACAGATTTGTATTGAAATAAGATCTCATATAAGTTGTATTCACCTAATATATTGGGTTCATACATGTTAGCAATACTATTCCAACCATTTTTTACTGTGCATATACTATGCCAACCATTTTTCACTGTGCATATAAGTAGTAGTGTTCTAGCTCATTACAACTTATGAGTCTCTTGTATTTCAGCAATCAAGGTATCATAGTTTATCAAGATTACACGTGTTATGTGGTACTATTGATTTGATTACTCTTATTTAACACTGCTATGATTTGAACGAGAGCTAAATTATCCTTTCTTATGGATATGTGATTAGTACAAACACGAGCTTTGTAATTAGAAGCTTCCATATATGATTAAGAAATATGTGTAGTATAACAATCATCATGATTTAAGCTTTGATTACAGTCGTATTGATCTACTACTTATGAGTGTGATTAAGGTATAACAACAATTTGTTACAATAAGAAGAGTGCAATGTAATATCTATGATATAGTCGTATTATACATGTTATATGTGTGATAAAGAGCTATAGAAATAATATGATTCCCATATAAAGTGAAGTATTGGTATAACATGTACAAGCTCTACCTGGTGATTCAACCTTATTTGGTTCTATGATTTTCATATATGTTAGAAAAACAAGCTCTATATGGATCCATAACTCCAACCATCCATGTTATAACTACTATACCCATGTTAATCTGTGTACAATGACTCTTAGCTTCACCATATGAAAATAGGTACATAATATAATCAAATGTTATACTCAAACCAATCGCTTACATTGACTGCACCTACTGAGTTAGTGGAATCAATCACAATGATGTTGCTACGTTTCCATAATATATACATAGAATCCTTCCTCATCGATGTAACATAGATCCCCCGTTCTCAGCCATCCTTCCGAGTCTAAAATTGACTCAATTGTTTCATCATTACAAAAATAACCTGCATGGAGCAGTTGAAACCTTCATATATATTTTCTACCCAGAATCTGGGAAAATTCAATCAATGGAAGAAAATGTTATGGCATAATATTAAAGTTGTGATTTGGGAGCTATCAGAGTGCTTGCATGAACCACTTCCTCGAAACATAGATTCACCGGTTGGGGAATACTATTGTTGTTTGAAACATAGATTCACCGGTCGGGGAATACTATTCATGTTTGAAAGATGATTTCTGTGGCTACAGAACATATGCCCTTAAAATTTCAGAAGAGCACAAGGTGTGCACTTTTCGAGAGATGAATTAACTTTATGAATTCACTTAAATAGAATTTTTGGAGATTCTTTAAGGTGATTGTGGCTTGGGATTTCAGCTGCTTATGAATTTTTTATCATGAGGACTTACTTGTTTAATATTTTTCTCATTGTGGTGCCAAGAGAAAGTTTATCATATAGAACTTATTTTCAGTCAGACCACCCTTGTTCTTGAGAGCCAGAGAGCCAAAGAGTAGCCAGCAGTTCCTCAGAAACTAAAATAACCCATTGTTACACCTCAAAATTACTCACTTCGATAGTGTCGCAAGTGTCGTCATTACCAGTGTTGTAAGTGTCACATCTTGTCTGCAAGTGTCGCATCTTGACCACAAGTGTTGCAAGTGTCACAAACATCATATTTCCATCTTTCTTGTGTCGTGCGTCTAACGACATCATAAGGACACTTAGGACACCTCAAAGACTAGTTTGGAAGAAGAGAAATCAGTTGACAGGAAGTACAAACCTTTTGCCATTGAAAGAACCACTAAAAAATGAATTTTAAAGGGTAGCACTCCCCTACCCACTGTCAAGTAGTGCTGACACTCCCTGAGCCTCTTTAGGGGAGTGTTTGAGTGCCTTGTGCAGCCCTTTGGGGGAGTGCTACCCTTTTCTGAGCAAATTTTGGGTTTGTTGAGGAAAATCAAGGAAGAATCCCTCAATTCTTGAAGGTGGTTGGAATCGAATAGATGGTCAAGGCATGATCTTAGGAAGATCCTCAACTGAAGGAGAG
>SNQJ01S0128532.1:6954-17746 GCA_010110895.2 Picea sitchensis | reverse complement strand
ATCATAAATCTCTGCCCTGTGATGATGTCCCAAAGTGGGGACATTACATTTTAACATCACTAATGATAATGAAATTTGCATATTTCTTACTCTCACATTCCACAGATGGATTAAAAAATGGTACAAAGAGCTACCAACTAAGTCTATACATTCACAAAACCATTTTATAGATGTTTTTCTATTGGCCCATCAAAATTATAATTATGAAGAATTATGTTTAGAAATTGAAAATATTTCTATGCGTGTAGATGAATCTCTTCATTAATTTTATGTTAGATTCATGACACTTTGTTTTGGATTTCATCTCGAGGACTTACCTTCAACAGAAGATCTGGTTGAATGTTTTACTTCTCTTCTTCTTCATGCTAATGAACATAGGAAATTAAATGAGGATGAACATGATGTGTTAGATCCATTAGTTAATTTTGATTCCACATCTTATTTTATTGAACCCATGAATGAATTTAAAAATGTATCACAGTTACACACATTTCGAAATTCCTTCACACACTTTTAGATTCGAGAAAGTGAGAGTATAGATTTAAATTTGAAATCTGAAAATGTTGTTGAAACATTTCCTAATGATTGTAGTCATCACAAAGAAGTTTCAATAGGATCAAATCAAACTCAAGAGTTAACTAATGAAAATTTTCATTTATTTTCTTCAGAGGTAAATTCAGATTTAGTTGCCACTTCCTCAACAAATTTTTTATTATTAGGTCAGAGTTCTAATGTTATCAATGATGAGGAAAATCTTATGAAAGCATCTAATTCACTGTACTCCGGAAATCATTATTTTTTGTATCCAGGTTTATTTTCCAATCTAGATACATATCATGATTCTATTGACCATACTACTAAAATATTTTCTTTTACTAGTTCAAATTTGATTGAGAAAGAAACTTTTATGGATGATGATCCTTTGCCTATCAGTGTTAATTCTGAATCTCTTTCTTATCCTTTTTATAATGTTTTTGATTCAATTTTTTTATGTGATTTGCAAGTCAAAGAAGTATTATTTGATGAGTATTTTGATCTTGATGGCATAGAATCAAAATCACATTCATTACAAAGTGAAATACATGCAAAATTAGGATCAATAGATTCATATTCTTTATTTTTATTGTCTAAGCACAAATATGTTCATAAACACTTTGATGTGTTTTATTTTCATAGCTCATTCAAGTTTCTAACGAGATTCATTCTAATATTTTATTGGAAGTTTGTTTTGATAAAATTTTGTTGGAAATCTTTTCTAGTTGCAATCTCATCCTTGTAAATGATCATGGGTCCACCAATTGCCTTACTAATTTTAAGTTTGGTAAATTGGATGACTGTGTACATGTGATAATTACTTTGGAGAGTTTCACTTCTTCTTTCCCCTTTTATATTTCTCAATATTCTCCACGGGAAAAAGTTAGTTCTTTTAAATTTTTGGGGTCTAAAAAAAATTCTCTTGATCTCATTAAGTCCTCTGAATTAAATCCTAATCAGATTCTTCATGGTATATTAAAAAATGATTTCAATTGTACATATCCGGATAGAATTGAGTTATGGTTAGAAGAGTCTTATATTAGTAAGTTTCCTATAAATAGGTTTGTTTTATTGTGCTTATTAGACATGGATGTACATAATAAGTTAGAGGTTTCTTTTGATAGTTTAGTGTTAATTCAATTTATGTTACTGATTATTTTTGTACATATGATTGCAGGGATTAAAGAATTTGAATGGCTCGACTGGAAATATGATTACACTTAGCCACAATTGTTCATGTAGATTAGAGTAGATTAAGAATAAGATTAGATTTAGTTCTTAGTTTATTTTCTTTCTTTTTCTTAATTAGAATAATGGAGGTCTTTAGTGACTTCATTAGTTTTAGTATAGTTTATTTTATTACTTTTGAGTTACATAAAGAAATTATAAAGATTATGACTTAACATTTATTTATCACCAAGGTAATTATTATTTCTCTTATTTCTTTTTCTTGTGTTGATTTTTATTAAGTTTTGATTTTTATTATTTAAAACTCATCATTAAAACATTTTCATTTTTCATAAATAAATATAGGGTAAATGGAAAACACCTTGGCAAATTTATGATGAGTAAACCTATAATCATAACTGCAGTTTAGTTATAATTTTATCTTTGCAATAAAATCCTGATCAATAATAACCATGAAAGACATGATTAATCATGATCTCAACTTAAATGAAAATGCTCATATTAACTTGATGTTTTATGTTGAGATATTTTTTTAGTCTTGCTGAGGTTTTTATTTCTTCATGGCTTATCGTTATAGCCCTGAAATGCCCTACCTATGCATACATGGCATTGGCCTTTCTACTTGCACAATTTTCCAAATAACTGTTGAGGATCTCTCTTTACCATTTTTTGGAGCATGTACGCACCCTGTTGAACTATTGCTTGTGTACATACGCTAGTTGCATACTAGATAGATCGCGTACATACTCTAGTTGCATACTAAATAGCTCGCGTTTACCTACAAAAGTTGCAAAAAATAAAAATTTGCAAGGAATTCGGTAGAGTTTATGGGCCATCGAGGGTTTCCCAACCAATTCACCCATTGTAGCCCATCCCCAAACCAAATAACTAAAAATTTGTCATATAAAAGGAGGTCTTGGGGTCTCATTAAAAAATAGAGCATTAGACAGATAAACTCTTCCAAAATCCCTTCCCATTTCAGCCCAAGCTTTGTAGCCCTTCCTGAGATTTGGCCTCAACATTCCCCCTCCATCCCTCTCCTTATACAATCCCTTCCTTATTTCCCAAGGAGATCAATTGCTTGTGAGAGGTATTATGAGAATGATGCACTTGGAGCAGCAGTAAGAGGAGCTTGGACCAGGTTCACGAAGCATCTTCCAACAAGAAGGTTTTAACTTTTGTAATCTTCACATTTCAATAAAAGAGTTTTGTTTCTGTCCCAAATATTGTGCTTTTGTGCTTAATTGATTAATTCATTTACATTTATATCTAAACCCGAACATTGGTAAGTAGAGATAGAATATCTTGTAGTTTTGTTTTCTAAATTGTTTGTAGGTTGGCTTTGGGAGGTGACAAGCATCCCAAGAAACTACAAAGGAGAAGGAGGTTGATCCAAAAAGATCTTTTAAACGACAAGGGTTGAGTTATTAAGCATGAGTTAAATTACCATTTAGGAAATTAATGAAAGAGGAAGAATGAAATAAGAAACATGGAATCCATATAGACATGTACATATCTGAACATAATCATGAATAACAACAAACCATAAAACACCGAAGTGATAATGGAGTTCGACAATATTGCCTACGTCTCCGGGCCTTTGTCTCAGTGGGATTTATTATTTCTCTTCAAATATTTTAAAGTACATAATGAAAGTTCCAATGTATTACAACAATGAGCTGATATTGTAATCCATCAAAACTAACGGCACTAAAAATGAATGCACGAAGCTCCCAGAAATGGCCCACAAAGGTGCGCTCCTCATTAGCTTCCCTACATAACAATGGCTTTGGATTAAGATTTTTTCAGCATAAACCTACTCTGAACCTCCTTCCATGGCTTCAAGAGCCTATAGTTTATATAGTCCTGAAGTTTGTAACCATCTCCCAACTTCTCCCCAACATCTGGCCTAAAAAAGTGCCAAAGATCTCCAAAAAATGACCAATATCTCTCAAACTGCTGAGAAAATCACTTAAAAATCATAACAATAAAGTTAAAAACCCACTTTGGCATATAATTATGGTGCAACCCCTTTTTCATGGGCTCTCGGTCACCTGGGTGCCTCCATGTGTCCCAATTGCATGTGCTAGCCCCTTATCCCTTAGCTCTCGGTCGCATTGATGGCCATGTGGCCTCGGGCTACCTTCCATGCGCCATAAGCAGTTAAGCCCCCCTAGTCATTAGTCGTTGCTTAAGCCCCTGGTCGGCGGGATAACCCTTATCCCCCACGCCAAATGTCAATGAAGGGTGGTCGTATGCTATTCGGGTCATATGATTACACTAAGAGTTGGGCTTATTACCATAACTGGATGCCAAACGGTTTTTCTGTGGACACATTATAAAGGTCGCATGGTAGTTTTGGGGGGTTGGGGCTAGGCCCCAACCCTTTTTTCGCCCACCTTTACAACACATGCAACTTATACATAATCTTTGTGCCATAGTTGTTAAGTAACACCTGTAGGTGGGTTGGTATCCCGGCCTATGCGAAGACTTGGTGCCCATGGAGGTCCATGGTTTGAACCTGGTGGAATCCAAACAATTTTGCAATACAATAACCAATAAAAGAGTTCCATGTGGCAGCCCAGGACTGGGCCATGTGGCACCTTCCCATTTGACCAATGAATTCCATGTGTCACTTAGTCATTTGACCACCTGCATATGCCCAATTAGCACTTGTCCCTGTCAGTTGTCAGTCCAGTCAGTGCCACCTGTCGTACTGTCATGCCACATGTCATATAGTTGTGCCACATGTCATACGATCGTGCCACATCAGACATATAGACATGCCACATGTCACACTTGCAGTGGTGACACATGTCACTCCCTGATTGGTGCACCTGTACCTGTACATGTCAACATCCACTGTAATTTGCCACGTCAATTGTATGGATGTATGACTTGTACAATCATCTTCCACGTGGAACTATACGGACTATACGAACTGTACAATCAACATATTTTTTTTGTCTGTTTGGAAAAATGAACAGATTGCAATATATTGGTCATACGAAGTTTGTTTGAGCTCGTTTAAGTTGTGTTTGGTTTGTATCAGTGAGGCCTATGCACACCTCTGTTTTGAAAATATTCTGAGCACTTTGATTTTTAGGCCTTTCTAAGCCCCATCTGGCTCCTGGATCCAATTCTGGATCACACCTCCCCACTAAAGACATTTTGGTCCTCCGAAAGGTTACAAAATTAAACTTACTAATTACATACTCATAAGGACAAAAAGAAACACTATGTTGTTCAAAATGATGTTATAACAGGTCATCATTTCAACATGTGTGATTACATTAATGGAAGAAAAATACAATGAAGATGTGGCATCCACTTCTGGAAAAACCAAGTGACTTTTTTATTTCCTTCATGGTGTTCCTCTTGCTTCATTGGTAATCCTTCTTTCTTCGTGAGTACATGCACCATCCTTTTGTCCTTCTTTGGAAGAAGCTATGGATTAAGCTTCCAACATTTATCCTTTTTATGTCCACCCTTGTTGCAGTAAGTGCAGTGAGTTTTTGGCATCCAGACTTGTTTGCCCTTCTCTTTCTTTCGTTGTGAAGTTGAGTCTTTATGTCGTGTCTCCTTCTTGGCCAACGTAAACTTCTTGTACAAATATCGTCTCTTCCAACACTTGGCAACACAATGCTTGGGTGAATGAAAAAAAGTACATGGATACATATTCCATAAGTTTCGGATTACATGATTATGCCTTTTATAATAAAAAAGAGAATTGGTAAAACCATCAACATTATACATTTCTTGTTGATCTTCACTTTGTTCTGGAGATGACTTTCATTCACTATCACAATCAAGGAGTGATACACCATCACCTTTCATTAAGTGTTCCTACAATGACTTAAGCTGGCCATTTGAAGCATTACTTGCTTCTGATGTTTTGGAGAATATTCTAATATCCTCTTCGCCATATCCCAATCCTAAATAACGAGGTATTTCCACAACCTTAATGGGATTAATGACACCTTGGCCCTTACTTCCAAGGCCCTTTCCTTCATATCCCATCTTGGTTAGCAATTTCAAACCTATACCTTTGGTATGTTTTCAAATGCACTAAATGAACCATATCGATGGGAATAATGAGAAATTGATGAATGACCTGCACTGCATACCTCATAGATGTTTTTTGAAACAAACGTAGAAGGCAATTCCTTCAATTCTTCTTTGCCTTTGTTTTCTTTGAATCTTTCTCTTGAACCGATCTCTTTCATTCCAAGTAGTCTTCATACAACACTTTCACCATCTCGGCCATGGCAAAGAGAGTTTTCTGCATATCCTTCTCATCTTGATAAATTCCCTTTATAGATGCCATTTTCATGGTAGTCATGCCAACTCAAAATCCAACCGTCAACTAGCTCTGATACCATTTGATCCAAAAAGATCTTTTAAATGACAATGGTTGAGTTATTAAGCATGAGTTAAAATACCATTTAGGAAATTAATGAAAGAGGAAGAATGGAAGAAGAAACATGGCAACCATATAGACATGTATAGATCTGAACATAAGCATGAAGAACAACAAAACATAAAACACTGAAGTGATAACAGAGTTCGTAAATCTCGCCTATGTCTTTGGGCCTTTGTCTCAGTGGAATTTCTTACTTCTCTTCAAATATTTTCAAGTACATCATGAAAGTGCCAATGGATTACAAAAATGAGTTGGTTGTGTTCTACCATATCTCAAGAACCCATCAAAATTGACGGCACTAAAAATAGATGCACGAAGCTCTCAGAAATGGCCCGCAAAGGTGCACTCCCCAATAGCTTCCCTGTATAACAATGGATTTGGCTCAAGATTTCTGCAGCATAAACCTGCTTTGAACCTCCTTACATGGCTTCAAGAGCCTTGTTGGTGCAATTATTTGCATAATATATTACCAAACATAAATTATCAACCGAGATTCGTTATCAGTAGAGTTGATGCACTATATGTGCCGATAACAGATAGGTTCCTATGTCTATTTAGTATAGCTTAGATAAGAAAACCATCAATAAAAAAATACTATGTTTTCAAAGATAACACTCTTCACACAATTCATAAATTATAAAGAAAAACTTGCAATCATGCACTCAAAATATTTTTCTCAGATAATGCCTTGTCCATTTACAAGCTCATGAAGTGGAAAGATGGACTTTGAATTATTTATCTGTAGCTGCTACTCTTAACAACAACTAGCAACCAAATCTGGGCACACTTCAACAATACAACTCCAAACTTAGAAGATACAACTGATAACAAAACTTCTGAAGCAAACAATGAATCAAAAGGATCTTTCCTAGGTGACAAATATGTTCATTAGAGGCTCATGAAATGAAGAGATGAACATAGATCTTGCTTCATGTAGCAACTAATTTCAACAGTAAATTGTAATCAATCTTCTGCACACAATATTCAAAAGGAAATCATTCATAACTTAATCAATTCTAGAAGAAACTATTTGTCCCTACATAGGAAACACTAGGTGTGTTAAGATTCTTCATTTAATATTCCATGTAGGGTGAATGATGGGATCTTAACTGTTCCTGTACTTGCAAAATGGAAACCAATGGTTAAGAACACAACTTAGCAAATGATTGTTCAAATAAACTAGAATAATAAATGCTCACTCAGAAATTATGAACATCTACATAATTATCACAAACCTATATTGCGCATTATCAAACGCATGACTGAAATGCAACAACAATGAATTATACTAAATGGTTTTACAATTGAACTATGAAACTATTTCAATCACACACAAATAGAATTATATTCACATAATAATTACAAAGGATCTTACCTTGGTTGGATCGTTGGGCCCTTGCCATGCCAACAAGGAAGCTCAAAGAAACTTACAAAATAGTAAACTTTACAAAACACATGGAATTGATGAATTTAACTTCATATTGATTCTTCAACAAGTATGTTTATAGAGATAATATGTTCAGAAATCCAATCTGCAACATAACAATTCCTCTCCCTTTTGGCGTAGCCATCACTCAATTTATATGATTTTTACATTACAAATTTGGATCTAGACAATCCAATCCAAATCAAACCCACTTTCCATCAATGGAGGTCAACTACAACCATTATCTAATCTAGGAAATGAAGTTCCCACGAATCTGGGCATGATCTTAGAATTTCTGGAAAATTGGCAAATATTTAGGATGGATCTCTCTCTCTGAGCTGGAGCTCCATATGTGTGAGATATGTGGATTCTGGCCCACGATTCCGAATGAAAACATCGCTCAGGACAAAACCCATGTACCCAAATTTTTAAATTCATCATCATATGCTCGTAAATTGAGGAGCAAATACCATACCAGAATGTTGGTGCCGAAATCCTATAGGTAACTATTTAATACCGGAATACACACAATCACAATCCTGAGTATAGAATTAGGCGCATGATTTGGTATCAGAATAGCATACAGTGTGCAATACCGGAATAGGTGGAGCTTTGGGTACCAGATCAAAACTTCTTAGGAGTCAAACGATTAGGATCATACAAAATCAAACATTTAATCAAATTAACTCAAGAAAAACTAAACAAATCATGTCTTAATCATAATTTACCTCTTATGCACATGAACAAGGTCACTAAGTGGATTTATGGAGGAAACAGTCAAGTATACACTCATATCATAGGTAGAATAGGCTCAAATAGAGGGTAATATAAGGCATTAAAAGTGTTAAAATGGAGACTCAACATACCCCCATGCTTAAGTCATTGCATGTCCTCATGCAACAATGATATTCAAAATTTTCAAAATTGATAGTACTCCTCACTCGATCAAGCATTCCTCGACGTTCCACCCTTCTTCATCTCCTAAGTTCCTGGTATACAATATAAACTTCTTGTCTTATGCTTCACACCTCTGACCCATGACAAAGTAGTTATGATGGAAAAGTGGAGTCATGAGTAATAGATTATATCTGTTAGTGATTTGGCATTAAATCCTATCCAATCTATTTTTTATCAAAGTTAGGAGAAAGGGTTGTTTGTGACTCTAATATGATTATAGGATAGTGGCCAAGAGTTTTCATAATGACTTTGACTAATAGGCCCCCCATGGATAGATTACCTTTAAAATAAAAGTGATATAGCACAGTTTAGATCTCATTCGAAGAGAGGAGCACATAAAGGAATACATCCTAAGATGATTAACTCGTTTCTTATCCAAGTTTTCAGAGATGAAGTTCTTGTTGTTTAGGTAAGGCGAATTACATATACTGAGGGTCCCACTTCTCATGCAAACCTATTTATTTTAAAGATATAACTCTAAAGTGGATACTTGAAGGTTCTTAAGAACATCATCCAAGAGATATAAAGGTCATCTCCTAGCCTTGATTTGATAATGCTTCAGAATGAGACCCAGGGGTTTTTGTTTAGTTTTAGGTGTATCGCTTTACATTTTTCAACTCTCTTTACCCAGCATAGCCCCGCTACCAATAGGCCTATTCAGTACCCCGACGGGTTTACCTTAGTACCATACAAGTATGGGCCCGCTACCAGCAGACCTGTTCAGTACCTCAACGAGTTTACTTGTACTTCCTAATACTTCCTTTTTATTATATTACTCAAAAGATTTAGAATTATGTATACTGCTCATTGAAAGTTTTAGAGTATAAGAAAGGCAGGTGGTACGAGAGTGTTTTAAAGTTATTAGGCACATAATTAACTTCTTGCAATTATCCCAAGGGTGACGTCATCCACATTAGACTTAAATCTCAGATATTCAATGTCTAATGGAACATCTCAGATAATGACTAAGAGGTCCCTCTAGTTAATCCTATTAGGGTTCTCATGAATGTTCATTGAGGTTTTGCAAGGGTGGTCCACCACATGAGGTTTTCATCAATACCTCCCAAGAGAAAGTTGTAAGGATAAACCTAGATAAGAACTTGTTTGAATCAACTAGGTTAGTATTGGACATAATGGTGTCACCACTTTTCAGTGGATATTTCAATTATAAATTACTTTTTCAAAATGATGAGGTAATAATACAAGTGAACCCATTATCATATCGAGCTAAATGTGGAAATATCTTCTTAAAGGATAGCAAGGATGATTCATTTAGGGTTGAGTGTAGAAATGTAGGAGGAGGATGCACATGAGTAAAAAAAAAATTCGACACAAGACTTAAATGATCCTTGATAGAAATAACATGAAGATATTAGCCCATACCTCTAATTACCTGAAGTGAAAATGATGTTAATCACGGGACAAAGATCATATTAGCTTGGCATCAGTACCAGATTGGTAACTGGTATCAGAACATGTTTATGCAGTACCGTAATAGATAGTACCAGAATAGGATAGTAATGGAACAGGGAAGTACTGGAACATAGCAGAGGGCATAAACAGAGTGACAGGATGAATGATTTCCATACGAGAATATGTATACGAGGGCTTGCATAAATTCATGGTAGGGAGTGTGCAATAATTAAGAGTAACCATATGTTTATTGCATAATTAGTCTAATTCCTTAGTAAAATGAAAAAATGTTGAGTTTATATGTCCTATTTCTTGAAGCATTTAAATCAAGCAGCAAAACTTGAATATATGATTAGAGATACCATCACCTTATTACAAGTACCAGATCACCTAAGTACCGGATGGACGCAGGGTTGTGCTTAGTACCAAAATAACGCATACCTCCTCTTTTGGTACCAGATGAGAACAAGGTTATGACCAGTACAAGAATAGTGTAGACATCATCTTTATGTACCAGATGGACGCATAGATGTGGTCTAATACCCGATGGATGTCGAGACAAACATTGTATTCTGGTACTTGAGGAGAATTTGACACAATATCTGTTGGTAGTGATTTTGAAACTTTGTAGGCTGCACCTTGTAGAAGTAGCTAGTGTTTTCTGGTGTTCTGGAAGAGGTCATGTGATATGATTTGACTGAAAAACCATGTAGATGGAACAAATACCAACACTAGATGGAAGAACTCTGAGTATGCATCGGAATAATGCAAAATAATTTGGTGAATGGGCTCTAAGCTATGTAACAAGAGGGTATTGTGTAATTGGATGACCACATGTTGAGATTTAGAAG
>SNQJ01S0128531.1:17124-43226 GCA_010110895.2 Picea sitchensis | reverse complement strand
ACTCATTGATCCATCTTCATCATATCAATGAAAACTCATTGATCCATCTTCATCTATGCATTCTCATCAAGGAAAATACATATTATATTACATCAATCATCAATCAATCAATCCTTTGACATCAATCAATCAAACCATTGGCATCAATGAAAACATGATACAACATGTGGAAAATCACATAACTCCTCACTGTTAGAGAGTTATGGCCAGGAGAAGTTGGAGAACCCATGTTTGGGTAATGGACCCAAGTTTGTTTGATGGATAATGGTATGCATTTCGATATATTTTCAGGTAATACTATTCTAAATATATGGTACATGTCATTCCATTTCTGGTGGTATGTGGAATGTCACATAACTCCTCACGGTTTGAGAGTTATGTCCTTACGAAGTTGGAGGACCCTCTTATGCCATCTAGAAGCCCCAAAAGGTCAAAGTAGTCAAAGTGGTTTAAGAGATTTTAGAAGATAATAAAGTGAATTGATGAGTGTACTATAATTCAAATTGAATACAAAATAATTATTTAAATAATAAATTTAAGGGATAAATTAGAAGTGGGTTAACCCTAAAATAAGGAAAGTGGGCAAAGTGACCTAGAAGATGTTTTTAAGGAAGCTACTTTGAGAGTATAAATAAGAGGCAAGACTCTCTCAATTTAGATACACTTGAGAATATTGAATATCTATAGGTTTTTGAGGTAACCAAAGGATATATAAGCCTAATTTCTGAGGGAAGGTGAAGAAAAGAAGGTCGGAATTCAAGGAAGGATAAATTCTTTTGATGATGCTTTCTAAGGTATGTTATTTACAGGTCATCTCACCATTTTCGCAATAATGTTTTTTATATAATGATTCAGACCATGAAATTTCTATGAAATTGAGGAAACATATCCAAGTATCTATGGTAAAAAAATCATCTTGTGGGTCGCTCCATTTTTGGATTTGCACTCTGTGGAAAATAGGGTTTGTGGCTAGTCCTAGAACTAGTAAAAAATAGGTGTTTCGGGTACAAACATCATAACTTCTTCATAACAGATAAAAATTTAGTAAGAAAAAATGTGTTGGTTATAGTATAGTATGTAGTATGTTGTGCCACATTTTCATATCCATTCAAAAAATATTCTGTGCGAGGCACGTTCTTCAAGGTTGCTCTCTAGAATAAGACAAAATTCAGCAAGGTATGCCATTTTTTCTATAACTACTTTTGTGAGAGGTTCCAAGTAGTGACACCTAAGGGAATTGCATAAACAACAATGAATGACATTGTTTATCATTTTCATATCTTTATTCATTACAGGTACAAAGTTATGATTATTTCAACTTAGGGTTGTTGACTAATTCAAAACTAGTCATGTGAGACTAAAGAAAATTTTGTTGTAAATGTTAGTCTCTTGTTGTTTAAAGTTAAGGAAGTTTTGCAGGTATGTGATCATATACACTAGGTATATTACAAAGTTATAAATCATATTTGGATGATGAAATTGATGAGGGATTTTGGTTGAGGTACAAGTTGGGTACATGGTTGAGACAAGTAGTTGATGAGTTGGCACATACATGAGTTGTATAGTTGATGATGTTGGTACATATTGATGAGTCATAGTTTATGAGTACTTGAAACATGATTGGTACATATTGGGTACATGGTTTTTTTCACTTGTTTATCGTACAAGTTGATTACAGATTGTTTGGTACAGGTTGGTGCATGGTTGATGCACTTGTTTATGGTACAGGTTTATGCATGGTTGATGCATGGTTTAGGTTTATTTGTACATGTTTATAGCGGTATATATCACAGTGATAGTTTGACAGTGGTTCCATCATTCTACTTCTAGTTCAGGGTGGTTGGATGGGGCAAGGACAAGTGGTTGTAGCCAAAGAACATAGGGGGTTGTAGCCTCCTTCTGGTTGTAGCCAGAGAATTGGGGAGTTGGATCTTCCCTCAGGTTTTAGCCTGGGAAACTAGGGGTTTGGAGCCTCTTTCCAGTTGCAGCTGGAAAAAAAAGGGATTTGGTGCTTCCAATGAATGTAATTCTTCAAGACATATAAGAAAAAAAATTATGTGGTTTTCTCTCGATTTGGGTTTCCACGTAAAACAATGGTGTACTGTGTATGTGTGTGATTGTTCATTTATTATTTCTCATTATTGGATAATAATTCTACATTGATATAACACTTGGATTATTTGAAGAAAAAGGATTATAATTACGCTACTACTTATCCACCCCCCCTCTTAGTAATCCAATATATGTCTCCATAGGTGGAACCTGGTGGCAATGACATGTCTGCATCTCCTCTAAATTTGATCCCTGCATATGGGTATTCATCCATAGCTATAACTTGTCGACACCACCAAAAGAAAAACTAGTTGTTATAGGGAATTGGAACCCTGCCAGCCCCCAACTGACACATCACCTCAGTCCATCGTGCCATGGATGGATCATGAAGTCCATGCGGAACAATCTCGACTCTAGGGACCAAGATGTTGGGCTCTAAAGATGTCATAAAAACAACCTTAGTTTAACATTAATTTATCAACCCAAGGATTCATCTTTTCTTTCAAGAATATCAGAAAAATCTATGCAGATAGTTGTAGAGGTTAAAATCATGTAGCTAATGAAAATATGAGTTTATAAATAATCAAGTTCCTCACACTTTCATTAAGATTCTAAAATTAAGATCTTACTCAATAGAATTATAATCTAATTTATGACATGTTGTGAATTTAAGGCATTAACCAAATTGTTGAATTGATCTATCTAGGAAACAATAATTGAATCTATGAAGATGCTTAATAAACCGATCTATCAATGATTTTCTAGACCTGCTGGAAAAGAACAACTAAGTACTGTAAACTTGAGAAGGAACAACAAATGTAACTTTAAGAGAAAGGAACAACAAATACTAATTTAAGCGAAAGGAACAACAAATTCTAACTTAATGAAAAGGACAACGTATGTGAAAATTAGAGGAACTGTCAATCAACAAACTACAACAATTGGAATTGGAACAAAAATCGATAACATTCATTTGAAACATCTATCCTCTGTAATTAAATAGCATAACTAATTTGTGAAATCATCAACACACTCATGCATTTATCTTAATTGTTGCAAAGAGATCTTAATCAAAAAACTAAAATCAAATTGATAGGATTACATATTGAGACAATAAATCCTTCCAACAGGGCCCACGATCTTCAAAAGTACTGCTGCTAGAAACTCAGTATGCAAAAATGGTAAAAATGCTCAAGGCTTCCATTAGCTTCATAACCGGTAAAACATTTACAATAGACTGCTTGTATAGAGCAATTGAGATATTTGAATGCTTGGATAATTTTCTTCCATTCTTATCTAGGGTTCATTTCCCTCTATATATTACAATGATATGGGTAAATTAAGCTATCTCGAGGATTAAGAGATCCTCAGGATTGCTTTTACTATTTATAAATATTACAAAATAAAGAATCAATGTTCCTCAAAACTGCTTTTCGCCTAATTTCCTTAACCTCCAACAATCTACGCATATTCATAATCTTCTTAGCTATCTTGAGTTTAACCAAATTGTCCATTTTTGCAATAAAATAAAACAATTCAAACCAAAATTCACAAATTATCTAATATTACTCAATAATATTTCTAGAAGACTTTTTAATCATTTTATTTCGTAATTACCTCTAATTAATGGAAAATTCGATCAAGACTATAATATAAACCATGGTGATAAGAAGGATATTTGTACCTTTTTCTCAACTCAACATACCCCATCTTACCTTCTTGCATGTCCTCATACAAGCAAAGATTTTACATGTAAAACAGTGATGTTGAAGGGAGGGGAGGTCTGTTCTCTAGGTCTTTTGAACCCATTCTTAATTTTCATCTCTTCAAAATCATATTCTTCCTCCTTCTTACAAATTTAATAATTACTCTTGTAACCTTATGGAGGATACCAAATAATAGGAGGAATCTATCTGCACCTAATCGAGGAAGGCCCTTCATCCAGGATCATCCTGGCATATCTGTCCAACTTGAAGGTAGTTGCATGAATTTTTTTGAAACCAAAGGGTTCCCTATTCTTGACTGCATTTGGGGAGGCATCCCATCTTAGTTTGGAAGAAACAATAGCTTCTTCTTTAATCTCCCTAAAATATGGTAGAATTGAATGTACAACCTGTCTATGGATAGGAGCTAAGGATTCTACCACCTTCTCTCTTTTCATATATGTTTTGTGTTGCATAATGGATGCAAAGGATTTAGGAGGTTCCCCTCTGATCCATAGGTCTAGCCTAGTCTCCCTTTTTAAGAAAACCTTGTGTGATTTATTCCACCTAGTCTAGTTCTTGGTAAAAGACAAGAATACTTGAAACTGTATGCCCCAAATGAAAGGATTAGGGTTCTTTTTTATGTTTTCTCCCAAGATGAATTTATGAAGGTATATATCACACATAAAGTATTGCACTCCTTCTTGTTCTCTAAAGCATGAAACAAACTTAGAAATAGTGGTGAACTCAAAAGGTTTTCCTTCTCTAATAGATTTTATCCTCAACAACAAATAACATTCTAATAAAAACAAGGTGTAATTAGTGGCAGGAGCCCTGCAATCTACTATGTTAGAATAAACATAGAAAATTTCTTTGATTTTCTCCAAAGCTTTATCTAAGTGGCCCTGTACTTTATTCACCTTTTCTTGATCTTTGATTATCTCAAGAAAATTCTCGTTCTTTGTTGTTGACATGGATTTAAGTTTTTTGACAACTTTTTGATTCTCTACCATGGTTATCATTTCACTCCTGCATTGAGTGAGGGTCTGTTGGGTTTGCAGCACCTCTCCTCTAACCTGTTAATGACAACACTCTGTTCAGGAGAATGAAATCCTTCGTCAGTCTGAACAACTATCTCTTTTGTTGTTGGGGCATATGTTTGGGTCTCTGTGTCAATTTTCTCTAAAGGAGCAAGAAAATCTGTAGGAAGTACTCCATAAGTTTGGACAATTGTTTCTTCTACTGCTGGAATCTCTATTTGAGTCTCTATCTCTATTGTTTCCAATGGAGCAAACAAAGTTTTTTGTGTTGCAATAGAACTGGTATGGAATGTCCTCCTAGGAAGTGGGTTCCTTCCCTATGTTCTAGGCCTTTTGGATTTCTTCATTTCATAGGCCTTATCATCTTGCTCCAATTGTTTTCTTAATCATTTAATTATTTCTTTGAGTCTACCAACTTTTTTCTTTAGTACTTTAATTTGTTTAACCCTTTTCCTCAAAAACTTGTTTTCCTGTTTCAATTTTCTGATTTTATTGTGGCCTTTTCCTATTGTTTTATGTTTTTGGGGAATGTCAATGTTTTCCTCACCTTGATCAACTAGTGATTGTTCCCCTGTTTCTTCTGTGTGCTATGTCTATTCTACAGGGTTGTTTACCTCAATGTCAGGTTATAGCTATGTTGTTTCTTTGGAGAATGGAATCTCTATGTTAGGGAGGTCCAAGGAAGGGTTTGAAGAAGAAGTTTGTGCTTGGTGTTCTTTAGACTTGCTTGTGTCTTCGGTAACTAATGTCCCTAAATTCCCTAGTACTTGAGCCATTTCTACCTCAAACTTTTGAAAAACGGTTCTATAAGGTTTCCAAGTGATGGTTGTTCTGTCTGTGCATTTTCTTGAGTGTCGTGTGACAGTTGTTATGTATGCATAACTTCCTGAATGTTTTCAGGTTTAATTGTCATTTTCCCCCTTCTTCTTTTCACAGTAGAGGTTTCGGGGACAAAAATTGTTCTTTTTCTCCTCTTCCTTGATGTTTCTGCTTGTTTGGTCTAGGTTTCTTCCAGTTGGATGGGGTCTACTTACATTTCAGGCTGGGGTAGTGTAGTTTCAATTTGGGCACTGCCTCCTTCTTCCTAAGCTCTCTCAATTCTTTGTGAGGGGGTTTCTTGGTGAATTTTGGGTTTTTCGATTTGTAGGGGCTTATCAGCCTCAATTAGATCACCCAAAGTTATTTGAGTTTGGATTAGGGCCCTGTTTACTATTATCTTTACTAGTCCATGGTGACTAAGTATAGTGACAGGATCTTTATCCTTCTGAGTTCTTGCAGCAACTTCATGTAACATGGAATTTAGGAAAAATGGAAAATTTATTACTAACCTTTGTTTTAGTGTTGCTAAAAATTTGAGGTGGCGCGGTCGCACCACATTGTACCTCACATAACATGTGATATACCTTTGTATTACTCATGCCATCTCCCTCCATGGCTCACTGAGAGCGGTGGGTTTGAGTCCCTTCCCCTTTTTATCGAGTTCTTCTCCAGGTTCTACGAAATATTCCACAACCTCCTTGAGCACTGTATACTTCCCCATCCACTGTATGCCTTCATTGGGGAGGCTTTTAACCTCCACTATAATTTCCTTAGTGACCGGAATTTGTATGTCTCGGAACATAGAGACTCCTCTCTAGAAGTTATGAAAAAATGCTAGTGTGATATTTGTGTCATATCGTTGCAATCTGTTGAAATACTTTGTCCATCCCAGACGATGTAAAATTGCTCTTGCCTAGTCGGTTTCTTGCAACAATGTGGGCTCTCATCATACACTTTGGCCACCCACATCTTCTGTGAATAGATTAGGACATCTATCTTTCCCAACTATAGCTTAGGTCGACCAACTTTTGAGACAATATTACCAGAAATAGTGAATATCATAGAACAACATATTTATATAAAAATGTGAGTTTTCCATTTATTTCAATCGTTATGATATATCGGTAAATGTGCAGGATATCCACCCCCTCATAAATGGAAAGGTCTACCTCGACCTTCGACATGTGCAAGTGTAATGATGGAAGGTAGTTCAAGTGAGTTGTGATTACTACGTTGTCGCTGCCACTGGAGAACAATCATTAATAACCTTCAAAAATAATTTAATGGTAATCCTGAACAATAATCATTCTTGTGTGGGAAATTCAAATTTACATACCTATGTTCAAAAAATGTTTAAGGAAAAAGATCTCGAATAATTTAAATTTGTTCACATGTTAAAAATTATTCCACATGTCATAACCTTGCTACTTTCCCTTGTTATTGGATATAACCAGAATGATAGCCTCATTGTTAGGAAAGGAAGTCTAGGAACACACAAAAAACTTGGCGTATTTAAGGTAAACTTCCATGCCATAGGTAGATCCACTGCTACCAGCAGGCGTCCATAGCCTCGACAAGGTTTCCTTTTAGCCCGTAGATGATCTTTTATCATCAATAAATAGTTTGAATCGACTTTTCCCAAAAATAACACTATCCTGGTTTGGTAGCCAGATAACGATAATGCCACTCACTAGATTGTAACCTAAGTGTACAAGTCGGCTCGTGATGAGACCTCTTGTCCTTTGACGAAAACAATTGCCAAAGGCCATTGCCCTAGTGTGGTAGCCATAATGGGAATGTCACTTATGTTATTATCTTATGATTGTGGTAGGTTGGCTCGTGATGAGACCCCCTATCCTTCGTTGGAGAATTTTATTACTATATTTATATTTTTTTTTCCATCGTTTTCTTTTTCTTTTTTCTTTTAAGGATCTATTATGGGAGGCTCATCTACTCCTTAAGAGTGAGGGATGGTGTAAGAAGTGTAAGAATTCCACGTAAAATGTTCTTTAGACTCCTTATTATGATATGAAGGAAAATTATCATTCAAGTATATGTATATATATAGGGGAAAGAAACAAATTATGGTGGTAAAATGGATTATGAACAAATTTTAAGATAATTCGGAGAAATTAATCAAAAAAACAATTCGATAAGGTATGCTAGATAGTCCACACAAAAATGACAAATCGTTAATTATGATCATTATAAGTGGTTTTGATGAAAGTTAATTAGTGAAGGTCATACCCAAAGGAGTGGCTAACATAATAATGGCATGCTTGTTTATGAGAAAAGAATCGTGCCTTTCGGGAGAAAGGAACAACAATAAGGAAAAACCATAGAAGGAACAACAATTGTCCCTTTTGAATGAACAACGCTATCGAAAAAGGAATGGAAAGCATGAAAAAGGGAACAATGGTTTTAAAAAAGGGGATGACATTCGTTACTTTCAAATGAATGACAACTGTATGCAAAGTGAACAACAATCACCCGAAGGGAATGACAGTTGTTCGTTCAAATGGACAACAATTGTACGCAAAGGGAACAACAATCTCAGACATTTGTTTTTAGTGAATCTAGGATTGATTATTCATCAACTAAATTCATTTAATTTTTATGGGTAGGTTTATTCAATAATATAAGTACTGTATGGTTTGTTATTACAGTCGCCCGATTTTTACTGTCGAGCATGACATATTCTTCTTCTGTGAAAACAAGGTTTATATTCAACAAGTTATTCAAGGCATGACAAGAGAAAGGAACATAAAAGAGTGATAATTATATTCATTACAATCATCTCTTCTATTTCTTATTTTCTCAAGTGACTTCCCTAGAAAGAAAAAAAAATGAAAAATCAATCAAATCCATAAAGAAATCTATATACAATATGTACAGTGCTGGTAAAATATGAACAATAGGGTCCTTACTTACTTCCTGAAAAAAAGATTCTTTTGAAAGTGGTTGATGGTAGAGTTGTAGTCAATGTCAATTTACCAGAAAAGGAGAACTAGACCCGTCGATGGTAACTAAAGTGACAGTGCCATTATCATGAACTTTATTTATTTCATCCAGTCCCAGCCACCTTGTTTGTAATTTTCCAGGAAAATCCTAGAATATGGAATCATAGAGAAGTGCCAATCACCTTTCTGGAAGGATTTGATCTTGATATGTTTATCATTTCAGCTAGCTCTGTGTTGTTGAATAACAGTTGTGCGTTGCAGGGATAACATGCATGCTTCATCTAACTCATTGATTTGTTGTAAGCGTTGTTTATGTGCCTATGTAAGATCCAGTCCAATTTCTTGGGCCATCCTTAGAGTCTTCATCTCAAATTCAATTGGAAATATAGATTCTTTACCATATACTATATGATAAGGAGAGTAGCCAATAGTGTTATGCCATGTCGTGCGATAGGCCCATAAGGCATTTGGATGGCTTGTTGAGACTGTTTTTTGTCAAAATCGCCTCCAAGACTTTGTTAGTACTTTCTAGTTGTTTGTTTTCATGTGGGTGGTAGGGGGAAGTAACTATGTGTTTAATATGATAATTTCGTAGGGTGGTTGTGATTTTATGGGCTACAAATTGTGACCCTCCATCATTGATTACTTCCTTGGGTAATACATAGCATACAAATAGTTTGAAGAGAAAATTAATGACTGCTTCCTTCGTTGTGTTTGTCAAGGCTACTGCATGTACCCATTTGGTCATATAATTTGTTGTAACCAGTATATAGGCCTTCTGGTTTGATTTTGGGTTGAAGGGGCCAACAAAGTCTACTTCCCATCTCTCAAAAGGTTCTGAGAATACTTATGCTTGTAGGGGAATTTCATCATCTTGGCCTGGCCGACCCATCCTTTGACAACTATCGTAGGCCTAGACATACTTCTTTGCATATTTAAATACTATGGGCCAATAGTATCCCATCTGTAAAATCTTATGCCTAGTTTTGTTGTTTTCAAAATGTCCTCCACATGGATCATCATGACCTGCCTTCAATACATCGTAAATTTTTTCATCTCTTACACATCTTCAGATGTGGAGGTCATCCCCTGTGTGAAAAAGATATCCATCAATCTAGGTGAACCATGCATTGCGTTGGATGATTAGTTTCCCTTCCCTTGACGATAGGTGTGCTGGTATTTTCCCAGCTGCCAGATAATTCGCCACATCAGCATACCATGGTGGCTTAATAGTGACATCAAACAGGTGTTCGTCTAGAAATTGGTCTTCAATTGCCAAAGAATCATCTGTTTTGGGCACGCGAGACAAGAAATTTGCAACGAGATTTTCTCTTTCGGGTCGATCCTTGATGATGATGTTGAATTCATGTAATTGTAATAATGACCGACTAACCTGTCCATTAGTATTAAGTTTGTTAGACAAATATTTAATAGTATAATGATCATTATACATAATAACTGGATAGCCTGTTATATAGTGACGAAATTTATTAATAGCATGCATAACGACTAAAAATTCTTTTTCTATTACTATATAGTTTAATTCAGCAGGAGTAATATTTTTGCTAATAAAATAAATAGCATAAGTTTTCTTGTCTTCTTCCTGTCCCAGGACAACGCCTATGGCAATATCTGATGCATCTGTAGAAATATGAAATGGAAGTTTCCAGTTTGGTCCTCTGAACATCGGTTCTATTAAGACCAACTTTTTTATTTCTGCAAACGCAACATCACACTTATTAGAGCACTGAAATTCCACATTACTAGTTAAATCATGTAAAGGTGCAGTTGTTCTTGAAAATGTTTCTATGAATCTACGATAATAGCCTGCACAACCAAGGAAACTATGTACCTCAATTTGTGTATGAGGTGTAGGTAGATTAAGGATTACCTCTATTTTTGCTGGATCTACCTTGATTCCATCTATAGAAACATAGTGTCCTAGTACCACACCTTCAGCCATCATCATATGACACTTCTCATGACTCAAACATAGCCTGGTAGAAATGTATCGTTCCAGTACCTTCTCTAGATTGCTTACGGATTGATCAAAATCAATACCATAAGGGGTGAAATTGTCCATGTAAACGTCAAGTCCTTCATTAATCAAATCAGACAATATTCTCAAAATGGCTCTTTGGAATGTGGTTGGAGCATTACATAATCCAAAGGGAAATACCCTGTATGCAAAGGTACCCCAGGGACATGTAAACATAGTTTTATCTTGGTCTTCTAGAGCAATCTGGATCTGATTATAACCACTAAATCCATTTAGGAAGGAAAAAAATAGCTTCCCTACTAAAGTATCAAGGAATTGGTCAATAAAAGGTAGGGGGAAATGGTCCTTCGGGGTAGATTTATTGATTTCTTTATAGTCTACACAGATCCACCACTTTCCATTCTTCTTGGGTACAATTACTAGTGGAGAGACCCACCGACTGTCTGAAATGGGATATATAAAATCTACATCCAACGGTTTCTGTAATTCTTCTTTAACAACATCCCTGAGATGAGGATTCAATCTTCATTGGGGCTGTCGGATGGGTCAGGAATCTTTCTCAATATAAATATGATGTGTGCAGAGTTGAGGATCAATGCCCTTCATGTCGAGATACTCCCATGCAAACACTTGCTGATGTTTAGAAAGGATCTGAATCAATTTTTGTTGTTGTTGCACATTCAAATTAGCATTGATATTCAGACACCCCCCTGGTGCAATTTCAACTGATATGTTGTTATGGACAATAGTAGTAGGAATATGTTGCTCCATCAATTCTTCCAGAGGATGTCCCTGTGCTTCATTATCTAAAACAACTTTTAGCATTTGACATGTTGGGTTACTTATAATGACTGGGTTGTTAATGAAGCTACTAATCACATCATCTTCTAGTTGGTTTTTGAGTCTGAGATATTCTTCCAGTGTGAGAGGAGATCGTATATTCTTTTATGGATATCTAGGTGGTGGCAACTTATAATGTATGATAAGAGGACTCAATTTAGCTGGAGGATACATGATGAGGTTCTTTGTAGCATTTCCTCTAGCAATTGTCATTTTTCCTGTGCGACATCCTATGTATGCATCTTCTATTGCGAGCCATGATATTCCCAATATCAATAGGTGTTCATTGAGTCTACTTCTTGGGTTGATAACTAGGAAATCAGTTGGGTATTCCCAAGAGTCGACTAAAATTTCTACATCTTGTAATGTACCAAATGGTTTAACCATTGATCTATCAGCCAATTGTAACATAATTGAAGTAGGTATGAATGAGGTGATACCTAGGGTGTTAAAAGTCTCAATTGTTAGAATAATAATGTCTTCCCCCAAATCCACTAGTGTATTTGGAAAAGAATAAACCTGTATCTGAACTATTACTATGGGATTCCCTAGTTATTCATACTTGACTGGCTCCTACTTTCCTAGAATAAGAATGGATAAATCTCCTACCACACGAACAATTGATTGATTCTTATCTTTCCTAACAGGCTTCTTCCCACATATTTGTTTGATCATTTTTGCATAAATTGGGATGTCTTGCAGAGCCTCTAGGAGTGGGATTTTAACATATAAATTATTTAGTTCCCCGATGATATCAAAATTAGGATATCTAGTTGGTTAGATATCATTAGCCTCTTTGGAAACGGGGGAGGAGGAATTACATTCTCATCAGGATTTTGTTGTTCAACTTTGTTTCCCCCTATTCAACTTCTTCCATTATGACCATAGTTGAGGGTGTTATTACTGGTTGTATATTATTTTCATTCTCCTGCTCTTGGTGAGTGTTACTTTCTTCAGGATAAATTATACACCCTGACATCAACTAGAGCCCCTCCAAATTCTCAACAATTTGTACGAGATGGGTTGGTCTATTATTAGGATTTGGGTTGGACTGAGATAGTAATTGAGGGAACATTTGAGGTTGAGGGTTCTGGGTTAATTGAAGTGGGGCTTGGAAAGTGGGATGAGCTTGAGGAGCCATCCCCATGGGTTGATTGGTCATTCCCATGGGGCACTGCCAATTTTGATTTCAATTGGGGGCTTGGGAAGATGCATTAGTCCACTATGAAGGATAGGGGTTATTACTTGAATTCTGCCAAGGTGGGGTAGGGTATTGTGAGTTAGGATAGGTGGGATTTGCAGTTGATTGATTTGTCTAGGGTGTAGTAGGATATTTCTGGGACTTCCAGGTGGGGTTAGCAAATGGTTGACCCTGTCATGTGTTTCCAGAATTATGCTGCTAACTATACTGCCCAAAAAAGAAAGAGGAAGGATCTTGGAGTGTACCTGGGGGATGAGCCTATGAATGGTGATACCGAGCCATCAAATATACTGGTTTTGTTTCCTCTTCCACTTCTTTAAAGACAACTTTTAGTCCTAGGAGAGATGGACATTGCTCTATCGCATGGTCTTTGGCACAGATGGCGCAAACCTGAAACACATCCAAAGGACATTCCCTTCGACCTTGTTTCTTTCTGCATCGATGGAAAAATATGGCCAAGGACTTTTCTTCTTCTACTTGTTTATGTTTAGCTTGTAGAACCTCCAATTGTCTAATCATAGTGCTCAAAAGTTTAGTTTTGAAATTTTCTAAAATATTACCAACTTCTTCTCGGGTGACACCCTTGCTAGTAATATTTCTATTCCTAGTGAGGGGAGCCCGCATTACTGATCTCCTTCATGTACTTCCATGTGAACACCTAATGCACAATTGGACAATGTTATCATAAGTTTCTTGATAAATATCACCTTTCCCTATTAAATTCAATGTTTCTACCCATTCATATTTCATACCTTTTATTAGAATGGATTTAAGTACCTCACCTGGTAGTGTACCGTAAGGTGATCTCTACAAGTTATATTGAAACCTTTCAACATATTCTTCTAATGTCTCATTTTCTTTTGCAGTCATTTGAAATATTTTGTCTTTTATATCCCTGGTTCTATAGTAATCTTGATATCTTGTAAGGAAGGCTTGTTTCATTTCATCCCATGAGTTTACATTTCCTCCTCCTAGTCCCATAAACCATTGTAAATATGCTCCTTTCAAGGTGGAAGGAAATAATTTCAGTTTCTGGGGTTCAAAGGTGTACTCATAACCTCTACACAGGACATCAAATTCGAATAAGAATGCATTAGGGTCCTCTGAAATCAATCCATGAAAGGTTGGCAGATTCTGGAGTGGGATGTCTTTCATTGGGGCATTGACAACCGAATCGACTATAGGATATTTCAAAGTGGAAGTTTGGGTTCACGGTTGATTTGGTTGTGTGCCATTTAATAAAAAATATGCCAATAATCTGTAGGGATTTCTTGGCTCGGGTATTCTATTTGAGGTGGTTGATTGTTTGGTCCTTTAGGGGATTTAATTGCTCTACTTATATCTAGGATTTTAGGTGTACCTTCTCCTATCAAAATCATAGGAGATCCAGGATCAGTTGGTGGTGATGGGTTTGCTTCAACAACCTCACTAGTCTCTCCTTCTCCTTCTTCCAGATTACAATAATTTACCTTGTCTAAAGGGCTGAGAGGTGGAGTATCTGTATTTTGAAAACTTTATCCAGTCCCTTCAATTATGCTATGAACCTCAGGATGAGCTGTAGTTGGTGAATTTGTTGCTTAAGGGATTCGGGTAGAACCTTTATGGGGTCCAACCGAAGCTTGATATTTAACTTTTCAGATGATTTCTTCTATGAAAGTGATTCTTCCAGGGCGCACCGAGCCCTGGGATTTTGTATTTTTTGGTGGGGGTTTTGGTTTTTCAGGTTCTTTCTTCTTAGCCATACACACTCACACATAACTCTAATTACCTATGCAACCTCTTATGCATCAGCTGAAGGTAGGCGCTAACACGAGCATTTTACTTATTGCCTACATGGGTTCTTACCTTCCATTTTCAATACCTCATCCTCCAGAGATGAAACCTATGCTATATTCAACATTCTATCGAGCAACGACACCAAAATGTTGGGCTCTAAAGATGTCCTAAAAAAACCTTAGTTTAACATTAATTTATCAACCCAAGGATTCATCTTTTCTTTCAAGAATATCCTCAAAGTCTATGAAGATAGTTGTAGAGGTTAAAATCGTGTAGCTAAAGAAAATATGAGTTTATCAATAATCATGTTCCTCACACATTCATTAATATTCTAAAATTAAGATATTACTCAACATAATTATAATCTAATCTATAACATGCTGTGAATTTAAGGCATTAACCAAATTGTTGAATTCATCTATGTAAGAAACAGTAATTGAACCTATGAAGAGGCTTAATAAACCGATCTATCAATGATTGTATGACCTGCTAGAAAAGAACAACTAAGTACTGTAAACTTGAGAAGGAACAACAAATGTAACTTTAAGCAAAAGGAACAACAAATACTAATTTAAGCGAAAGGAACAACAAATGCTAACTTAATGAAAAGGACAACATATGCGAAAATGAGAGGAACTGTCAATCAACAAACTAAAAAAAATGGGAATTGGAACAACAATTGATAACATTCAATTGAAACATCTATCCTCTATAATTAAATAGCATAACTAATTTTTGAAATCATCAACACACTCACACATTTATCTTAACTATTGCAAAGAGATTTAAATCACAGAACTGAAATCAAATTGATACAGTTATAGATTGAGATAGTAAATGCTTCCGTATGGGCCCACGTTCTTCAGAAGTACTTCTGCTAGAAACTCAGTATGAAAAAATGGTAAAAACACTCAAGGATTGCATTAGCTTCATAACTAGTAAAACATTTACTATAGACTGCTTGTATAGAGCAATTCAAAGATCTGAATGCTTGGATAATTTTCTTCCATTCTTCTATAGGGTTCATTGCCCTCTATATATTACAATGATATGGGTAAATTAATCTATTATGAGGATCAAGAGATCCTTAGGATTGTGTTTACTATTTATAAACATTACAAAATAGAGACTCAATCTTCCTCAAAACTGCTTTACGCCTGATTTCCTTAACCTCCAACAGTCTACGCATATTGATAATCTTCTTAGCTATATTCAAGACTTTTTAATCATTTTATTTCCTAATTATATCTAATTAATGGAAAAGTCAATCAAGATTATATCATAAACCATGGTGATAAGGAAGATATGTGTACCTTTTTCTCAACTCAACACAGGCCTACAGCCCGCTCGAACAAAAAAAAAAATAAGCTGGACGCAAACCTGAAGCTACTCTTTCTACCTTGTTTGCAGTATGTTATATGGCTCTTCATGTTTTCCAACAGTGAGGTGTACCTGTCATAAACCATGGGTCGAAATCACTCCACCGAGTATAATACAAGTAACTTTGATGCCTGATGAAACGAGGCCAACCCTGTGATTCATGTCAACACTAGGAAAATGATATTGAGACTCATGATGTTGATATCTCTAATCGAGAGTTGGATACCTACCCTATCAATCTCTTCAACACAATGGGTGGCTCTATAGTCCTCTATATTCATGCTACTCCTAGATCCCTACGCTTTAAGGTTCACCACCTCACCCCATGATCTGGATTTTTTTCAGAACGAAATGAGAGGGAACATATAATAAAGAAATGTATAGAGATATCTCAGATATCCAATATTTATGTTCTAAGACTTTTGCGACCATTGTTTTGTTCAGAGAGTTCTTTCGGATTCATCGCATAGGTTTTTTGATTTTCGACGTTTCAGACCAAACTAGTGTGGTCCATCATCAGGAAATATTGTAAGAGAAATGTATCAAATATGCAACCATAAACACATATATACAATAATACACAAATTTCTATTAATGAGCAAAAATGTACAAATACTGTAAAATACAGAGTGAAAGACTCGATAGAATGGTGGTAGTTTATCTATGAGAAGAGATGTGACAGATACTCACATCCATGAGAATATGATTTTACAATGAGGATCAAAGGAATTTTTTATCATAAAGAAAATCCAAAACCCTGACACCAAAATATGAAAAGCCAACAGTTTTGTGGACCCCATTTTGGGTAGTTTGGTGTATCAACTTCCCGGGGGTGTAACTTTGGCATACAATCTCCGTTTGGGGCGCACGACAGATCGTTGGAAAGGTATCGTCGAGGAGATTCATTTTTGGGGCTTAATAAAATCCCTTGGATATCATTGAGAATCTCGATCCCCCAAAAACCTTCATTTAGACCCTCAAAATGGCCCCGGAAGTTAAAAACTACTAAAAATAGTAAATTGCTAAAATTGCCCGAAAGTTGTTTTGAGCAAGTTGGAAAAGGTGGGTGGCCACCGATATCCATTTGGAAAAATCCTTCTTCCTTAGGAAGAAATTTTCTCCATTGCATTGAGTGACCGAGGGAGAGGGAAATGAGTTTGCTGAATCTACATCTTGATGATCTACTTTCCTTGTTGGAGAAGTTGCACTGCTTAGCTTTTTGAAGGTTGTCACGAGCTTGTGGCTGGAAGGTTTGGAAATTTTTAACCATTATCACTACATGATATGTCTGTGTGAAGAAGCAATCTTTTCACTTTGTTGTAGTATTTTTGACCTGCTTCTGTTGGATAGAAGGTGCTTGGGCCAAGGCTGTAGTGGTTGCAGTATCCTTCTGTTCACCTTTTGAATAGATTGTGAAGAAGCCAAATTTTGTAGTATGAGATGCTACCTTGTGACACTGTTTAGGTGGGACAGTAGTCAGAACCACCTTTGGTATCCCCTAGAGATGACCACCCACAGTAACAATGAAACTACGAGGTTGAGACTCATATATAGCATGGTGCTTCCACATATATGGCTGGCCCAAGAGAACATCACAGAAATCCAGTGGGGCAGCATCACATAATACCTCATCCTTGAAGGGTTGGATTTTGTATGACAATTGAAACTACTGGTTGACACAGAGATCCCATCCCTGGCGAAGCTACCCAATGTTGTATGGCTATGGGTGTGGTGTTGTCGACAATCCCAATTGTTTGACGACTTCTGTTGAGATGAGGTTCTTATGGCTTCCACTATCAACAATAAAATGCGGTGGGGTCCCCTTCACCCACATTTGTGAATGAAAAAGGAGCTCCCCCTCTTCAGGATTTGTTGGTTCTTCTGGTTGAATTGTTGTGGTCACGACAATAACAGTGGGGTTTATGTCGATGATCTATCTTATGTCAACATTTTATGAATCAGATTTTGAATCAGTGTTCAGCTCCTTGTCTTTGATTTCAACCACCAATGATTGTTTTGAGCGACATTCATCGGTGTTGTGCCAAGGGCATTTTTGGAAATCACACCATTTTCTGGTGTCCTTCTTCCTCTTCCCATGACCCTTATTTTCCTATGGCTTCGACTAGTTTTTGAGAGACTGTTTGTTAGGGTCATGTTTATCATACTTTGGTTGTTGCAGATTTGCAGACCCAAACTCTTGTTTGTTCTGGTGCTTAATTTTTTGCTCGATTTTAACAACATATTGATAAGAAACACCGGGTAATGACATGTCCAAAAAATCCATTTCATTTTGGATGTATCTGTGTAGAGCCCCATGGTATTTTAGAACCAAATGTCATTCAGAGTCTTTAATTCCCATCTTGGTTCGCAAGGTATGGAAGGTATTAGTGAACTTCAAAACTGCTTGGCCCCTCTCTTTCCACAGTCTGGTCCATCTCATATACTAGTCCTCATAGTTTCCAACAGGGTAATATTGTTCCTTTACCGCATCCACAAAAAAATCCCAAGTGGGATTGACCCCATATATTCCAGAATCTTCTATGGAACTTTTCTCCCAGTAAGTTTCCCACCAATGTTTGACATGGGGGAGATATTTAAGGAGTGGGAAGGTGATATTTTCCCTATTCAAAAAATGGTGAACAGAGAAATAACCTTCTAGCAAATTTAACCATTTGTCTAGGGCATCTGCATCTATCTGACCTTCAAATACGGGAATATCAAAATTAACATGTACCTTCAAAGGAGAGGTTCTTCCAAAGTGGTTGTTTGATGAATATTCTCTTGTTACAATCATCAAACATTGAAGGATGTGGGAAAAACTCTCCATCATTTCGTCCCTCTGTCACGTGAGAGCTTGCTCAAGCAACAGATTGATAGAATCGCCTTCTCGGTCGTTTTTATTTTCTTCCGCCATGGAGAATTTCTTGGGTGTGCGAGAGAGATTTTATTTAAGAGAGACAAGATCGATACCCAACTTTCTATACTCAGACCTCATCGGGGACATGCACTGAAAAAAAAAATGATCAAGAGCAGCCTGTTGTGATAGCACTGATCCAGATTATTTTTAGCACGAAATGAGAGTGGATATATAATAAATAAATGTACAAAGATATCTCAGATATCCAATATTATAAGATAAATGTATCAAATATGAAACCATAAACACATATATACAGTAATACACAATTTTCTGTTAATGAGCGAAAATGTACAAAGATTGTAAAATACAGAATAAAAGACTCGCTAGAATTGTGGCAGCTTATCTTTGAGAAGAGATGTGACAGATAATCTCATCGGTGAGAAGATGATTTTACAATGAGGCTCGAAAGGAATTTTTTTATCATAAATAAAATCCAAAACCCTAACCCCGTAAGATGAAAAGACAATAGTTTTGTGGATCCCATTTTGGGTAGTTTGGTGTATCAACTTCCCAGGGGCATAAATTTGGCATACAATCTCTGTTTGGGGAGCATGATAGCTCGTTTGAAATGTATATTCGAAGATATTCATTTTGGGGACTCGATCAGAGATTTTGTCTATCATTGAGAATATCAATTTCGAAAAACTTTCATTTAGGCCCTAGAAATGGCCCCGAAAGTTAAAAACTGCTCAAAATAGTAAATTGAAAAAATTATCAAAACATTGTTTTGAGTGAGTTGGAAATGGTGGGTGGCCATCGATATCCACCTAGATCAATCCTACCTCATTAGGAAGAAATGGTCTCCATTGATGAGTGCCCGAGGGAGAGGTAAAATAGTTTGTTGAATCTACATCTTTATGAGATTCTTTCCTTGTTGGAGAAGTTGCGTTGCTTAGCTGTTTGAAGGTTGTCACGAGCCTATGGTTGGAAGGGTTTGAACTTTTTAACCAGTCTGGCTACATGATATGTATGTGTGCAAAAGGAATCTTTTCACTTTGTTGCATTCTTGTCGACCTGCTTCTGTTAGATAGAAGGTGCTTGGGTCAAGGCTGTAGTGGTTGCAGTATCCTTTTGTTCACTTTTTGAATAGATTGTGAAGAAGCTAACTTTTTAAGTATGAGATACTACCTTGCGGAGTTTTTTAGGTGGGACAATATTCAGAACCACCTCTGGTATCCTATAGAGATGACCCCCTAGAGTAACAATGGAATTACGAGGTCGAGACTCATATATAGCATGGCTCTTATACATATATGGTTGGCCCAAGAGAACATCACATACATATAGCATGGAAACATCACATAATACCTCATCCTTGAAGGGTTGGATGTCGTATGACAATTGACACTGTTGGAAGACACAAAGATCTTTTCCCTAGCGAAGCCACCCGATGTTGTATGGTTGTGGGTGTGGTCTTGTCGACAATCCCAACTATTTGATGACCTCTACTGAGATGAGGTTATTCTGGATTTCACTATCAACAATAAAATGTAGCAGGGTCCCCTTCACCCACATTTTTTAATGAAAAAGGAACTTCCCCTCTTGAGGATTTGTTGGTTCTTCGGGTTGAATTGTTGCATCCATGACAATAGTAGGGGGGTCTACGTTGATGATCTATATTCTGTCAATATTTTCTGAATTAGATTCTGAATCAGGGTTTGGCTCCTTGTCTTTGATTATTTCCACCAATGAATGTTTTGAACGAAATTCGTCGGTGTTGTGCCAGGGGATTTTGTGGAAATTGCACCATTTTCCGGTGTCCTTATTCATCTTCCCATGACCCTTCTTTTCCTGTGGCTTGGAATGGTTTTCGGGAGACTGTTTTCTAGGTTCATCTATATCATACTTTGTTTGTTGCAAATTTGTAGACCTAAACTCCCGTTTGTTCAAGTGCTTAAATTTCTGCTCAATTTTAACACCATATCGATAAGCAACATCGAGTGATGAGATGTCTAGAAAATCTATTTCAGTTTGGATGTATTTGTGTGGAGCCCCATGGTATTTCAGAACCAAATTTTGTTCAGAGTCTTTAATACCCAATTTGGTGCACAAGGTATGGAAGGTATTGATGAACTATGGAACTTCTTGGCCCCTCTCTTTCTGCAGTGTGGTCCATCTCATATACCGGTCCTCATAGTTTCCAACAGGGTAATACTATTACTTTACCGCATCCACAAAAAAATACCAAAAGGGATCGACCCCATATATTCCATACTCTTCTATATAACTTTAATCCCAGTAAGTTTCTTACCAATGTTTGAAATTGGGGAAATCTTTAAGGAGTGCGAAGGTGATATTTTCCCTATCTAAAAAATGGTGAACATATAAATAACCTTCTAGCAAATTTAATAATTCGTCTAGGGCATCTGCATCTATTAGATCTTTAATAATGGGAATATCAAAATTAACCTATACCTTGAAAGGATAGGTGCTTCCAAAGTGGTTTTCTGATCAATATGTGCATGCTACTATTGAAAGGCATTGAAGGATGTGGGAACAATTCTCCATCATTACATCCCTTTGTTGCGTGAGAGGTTGCTCAAGCAACAAATTGATAGAATGGTCTGCTACATCATTTTTATTTTCTTCCATCATGGAGTGTTCATTGGGTGTGCTATATAGATTGAATTCAAGAGAGACAAGATCGAGACCCAACTTGCTATACTCGGACCTCGGTTGGGGACATGCACTGAAAAAAAAATGATCAAGAGCAGCCTGCTATGGTACCACTGATCTGGATTATTTTTGGCACGAAATGAGACCGGAGATATAATAAAAAAATGTACAGAGACATATCAGATATCCAGTATTGTAAGAGAAATGTATCGTATATGAAACGATAAACACAGATATATAGTAAAGCATAATTTTATATTAATGAGCGAAAATGTACAAAGACTATAAAATACAGAGTGAAAGACTCACTAGAATGGTGGCATCTTATCTCTGAGAAAAGATGTGACAACTACTCTCTTCCATGAGAAGATTATTTTACAATGAGGCTCCAAAGGAATTTTTTATCATAAAGAAAATCCAAAACCCTAACCCTGGATGATCAAGAGATAACAGATTTTTGGACCCCGTTTTGGGTAGTTTGGTGTATCAACTTCCTGATGGTGTAACTTTGGCATACAATCTCCGTTTGGGGTGCATGATAGCTCATTGGAAACATATAATCAAATAGATTAATTTTGGGGGCTCAATCAGAGGCTTTGGATATCATTGGGAAGATAGATCTTGAAAAAAATTCATTTAGGCCCTCAAAATCACCCCGAAAGTTAAAAACTGCTAAAAATAGTAAATTGCCAAAATTGCCAGAAAGATGTTTTGAGCAAGTTGGAAAAGGTGGGTGGCCACCGATATCCACGTGGATCAATACTCCCTCCTTAGGAAGAAATGGTCTCCATTGTGTTGATTTCTTGGCGGAAAGGGAAAATATTTTGTTGAATATGCATCATGATGAGTTGATTGTCTTGTTGGAGAAGTTGCACTGCTTAGGTTTTTTAGGGTTGTCACGAGCCTGTGGCTATAACGGTTGGAACTTTTAAACTAGTATGGATACATGAGATGTTTGAGTGAAGAAGTAATCTTTTCACTTTTCTACAGTCTTATCAACCTGCTTCTGTTGGATAGAAGGTGCTTGGGACAAGGCTGCAGTGGTTGCAATATCCTTCTATTCACCTTTTGAACAGATTGTGAAGAAGCTAAATTTTTTAGTATGAGATACTACCTTGCGGCAATGTTTAGGTGGGACAATAGTCAAAACCACCTCTGGTATCCTGTAGAGATGACCCCCCAGATTAACAATGAAACTACGGGGTTGAGACTAATAGAGAGCATGGCGCTTCCATATATATGGCTAGCCCAAGAGAACATCACAAACATCTAGCGGGGAAACATCACATAATACCTCATCCTTGAAGGGTTGGATTCTGTATTACAATCGACACTACTAGTTGACACAAAGATCTCATCCCTGGCGAAGCCACCAGATGTTGTACGGATGTGGGTGTGGTGTTGTCGACAATCCCAACTGTTTGACGAAATTTTTTGAGATGAGGTACTTCTGGCATCCACTATCAAAATTAAATGTAGCGGGGTCCCCTTCACCCAAATTTGTGAATGAAAAAGGAGCTCCCCCTCTTTAGGATATGTTGGTTCTTCTAGTTTAACTATTATGGTAACGACAATAAAAATGGGGTCTATGTCGATGATCTGTCTTCTGTTAGTATTTTTTGAATCAGATTTTGAATCTGGGTTCGGCTCCTTGTCTTTGATTTCGACCACCAATGAATGTTTTGAGCAACATTCATCGATGTTGTGCCAAGTGATTTTGTGGAAATTGTACCATTTTCCACTGTCCTTATTCTTCTTCATGTGACCCTTATTTTCTTGTGGCTTGGATTGGTTTTTGGGAGACTATTTTTTAGGGCCTTCTTTATCATACTTTGGTTGTTGTGGATTTGTAGACCCAAACTCCCATTTGTTTTGATGCTAAAATTTCTGCTCAATTTTAACAATATAGTGATAAGCAACATCGAGTGATGAGATGTCCAAAAAATTCATTTCAGTTTCGATGTATTTGTGTAGAGCCTCACTGTATTTCAGAACCAAATGTCATTCAGAGTCTTTAATACCCAGCTTGGTGTGCAAGGTATGGAAGGTTTTGGTGAGCTATGTATATTCATGGCCCCTCTCTTGCCGTGGTGTGGTCCATCTCATATACCGGTCCTCATAGTTTCCAATAGGGTAATATTGTTCCTTTACTGCGTCCACAAAAAAATCCCAAGTGGGATCGGGCCCATATATTCTAGACTCTTCTATGGAAAATTACTCCTATTAAGTTTCCCACCAATATTTGACATGGGGGAGATATTTAAGGAGTGTGAAGGTGATCGTTTCCTTGTCAGAAAAATGGTGAGTAGAAAAATAACCTTCTAGCAGATTTACCCATTTGTCTAAGGAATTTGCATCTATCTAATCTTCAAATATGGGAATATCAAAATTAACCTGTACCTTGAAAGGAGAGGTTCTTCCAAAGTGTTTGTTTTATGAATATGTGCATGTTTCTATCGACAGGTGTTGAAGGATGTGGGAAACATTCTCCATCATTTCATCCCTCTGTCACGTGAGAGCTTGCTCAAGCAACATATTGATAGAATCGTCTGCTCTGTCGTTTTTATTTTCTTTCGCCATGGAGGGTTTCTTGGGAGTGAGAGAGGTATTGTATTAAAGAGAGACAATCTTGAGCCCAAACTTGCTATACTTGGACCTCGTCAGGGACATGCACTGAAAAAAGAAAAAAAGAAAAAAAAACGATCAAGAGCAGCTTGCTCTGATACTAGCGATCTAGTTTATTTTCGGCACAAAATGAGAGCTGAGATATAATAAATAAATGTACAAAGATATCTCAGATATCCAATATTATAATATAAATGTATCATATATGAAACAATAAACACATATATTTAGTAATACACAATTTTGTATTAATGAGCGAAAATGTACAAAGACTGTAAAATATAGAGTGAAAGACTGGTTAGAATGGTGGCAACTTATCTCTGAGAAGAGATGTGACAGATAATTGCATCCATGAGAATATGATTTTACAATGAGGCTCCAAAGTCCTTTTTTATCATAAAGAAAATCCAAAACCCTAACCCCAGAAGATAAAAATCCAACAGTTTTGTGGACCTCATTTTGGGTAGTTTGGTGTATCAACTTCCCGGGGGCGTAACTTTGGAATACGATCTTCGTTTGGGGTGCACAATATCTTGTTGGAAAGATATCATTGAAGAGATTCATTTTGGGGGCTCAATAAGAGATTTTGGATATCAATAAAAAGCTTGATCCTGAAAAACCTTCATCTAGGCTCTCAAAATGGCCCCAGAAGTTAAAAACTACTAAAAATAGTAAATTGTCAAAATTGCAAGAAAGTTGTTTTGAGCGACTTGGAAAAGGTTGGTGGCCACCGATATCCACCTAGATCACCCCAAAGTTACAATATTGTTAGAAAGTATATGTATGTGACTTCAATCCTCAATGGTTTCCCATCAAGGTTGAAGGCCTCTGTATATGGATCCCAGTAGTTCACTAGCATATGGAGCAATCTCACTTGATACCTCATGCCTTTGAGAGCCCAAAATTTATGTAGCCCACATATTCTTAAGTCCATTTGGGCCAATGGATCTCTTTCCACTGTAGCATCAACCTCTTCATGATCTCTTTCTCTCCACTCTAGCACCATCCTGCAAGTTTAAAATCAAATTTTGAGTTAGTACGATTCTAAAAATTCAACTCACAAACTTGTACGCGAGTTGAAGCTCACGCAGTAGCGTATAGGGATGCATATACAAGATCTATTTTGATAATAGTCACATATAGGGCTGTGTATACACAACTTGATGATCTACAACCCACGTATACCATAGTTTCTAATTTACGCCTTTAAATACTCGATAATTGAAGTCTAAATGAAAATTTTAAACCAATAGGAATGAAGAGAAGAGCAAGAAGACTTACTTGGTATAGATGGTTGTCAATTTCGTCACTCATAGATCTCACAAATAGAACTTGAAATCAAGGGTAATTTGGTCCAAAATGCACTATTTGGGTAAAAAATAGAAATGATATGGTAAATTGGTTATTTTTTACTATTTACAGAAAACATTTACCCACTTTACATATTTTTTGTTAATATTTTGGCATATTGGACTAATAATGTAGTGGACGGAGTTGGTTTTTGTGGTTTTATCCAGGGATTTTGGCAGTTTCTAGTGTCATGTTGCTCATTCATAACTTTGGTATGTAATTTTTTTGACCAACATGTAGGATAGGTCATAACTACGTTTTGCACACTTTCATTATCCTATAACTGCAATTCGTATGCCTTAGGTACGAACCCATTTATTAGCGACACATAACCTTCTTTCTACAACTAGAAGTGTCGTTATTGAATGATAGAGACTTACCAAACATGGGTTCCCTAGTTAGAACCTCTGTGCAATCCAGTGCCCATGCAAATATTGTTTTTCTATAAGACCAAGAGTCCCTTATCGATAATATATGACTTTGCATTTCAGCTTCATTTCTTACTCATAAGCATGTTGACCTATACTTATCAACACTCCGAGCGAGTCTGATTTAAGATCCTTTCCAACTCTCTCAAAAAGAGAAAATATTGTCGAGTGAACTTGTCTCTTTCACACTCGTAAATAAGATTTGAAAGGATGTCTATTTGGTTTAATTTTAACCCTTTTTCAAACCAGGTAGACTGAATTTAAAAAAAAGGACATTCTTTGGCGTTAAGTTGGAATTGCATATCATCCTCTTCCTTGCATTATTGTAACAACCCTCCTAGCTAAGGACAACTACTCAGTCAACCGGTGAAATTTTTTTTTGAAGTGTGTGCG
>SNQJ01S0128530.1:26112-48010 GCA_010110895.2 Picea sitchensis | reverse complement strand
AACACAATATATAATCATCAATTTCATCGGTAGTATATCATCAGTATATCATGAGTAGTATAAATCAATAGAGCATAATATACATCCACAAAAAAATAGTACACCAGAATTTAGGTGAAAACCCAAATGGGAGAAAACCATGGAATGATTTTCTTAAATATCAAAAGAATACATTCATTGGAATCACCAACTTCCCAATTCTCCAGTGTTGGGCTCCAGTTTTGTCATATTTTCTGCCATACAAATGCACTCATCATTACACTTTCTCCTCACATTTCGTCAATAATATATTTCTAATTACACAATAAACCTCCATTATCTCTTGTTATTAATCCTATGTGGTTAATACATAATTTTCCATATTTTTAGTGATTAAAAGGATGATTATACAATAGTTTTGTTGATGATGGTTTTGTAGGTGAATCCCCCTGTGGACAAGTGGATTCCCTCTTGGTATCTAGACTCCTAAGGCCAATACAGAAAAGTGCTTAACATGGACACTGACTTCCTTTTAGATCTAATCAAGCTAATAAATGAAAGAGAAAGAGAAAGATATGTACCTTTTTAGCGACGTTTGTCCTTGCAAAGTCCTGGCTGAGCTTCGATCTTGAGCTCCCTGATAGGTCCTGCAAAACAAACAAGGATACAATGGACTTCATACTCTACTGAGATTAGCTCAATCATAGATCCATCTACTGTAGACAAACGCATATGGAACAAGCACAAGTTTGAAAGAAACAGGCCAAGCATTGATTATATTAATGAGAATAAGTAAAAGTACTTACAATCCTTTGAATGAAGGTGCAACAGCTTCTTCCAATTCTCCTTGTCCAACCCCTTTGCTCAAGTAATCTCCACTGATTGCTTTGATGGCATCTCACTCATGAGATCATAAGTTTCACATCTCCAATATTTCCATGTACCTTTCACCATGAGAATGCCTCCTTATATAACCTTGGAGAGGTCCAACCACTTGAGATATCTTTGGGATAAGTTGAGTATTCCTCTCCTTCAGTTGAGGATATTCCCTAAGATCATGCCTTGACCATCTATTCGAATCCAACTACCTTCAGGAGTTGAGGGATTCTTCCCTAATTTTCCTCAACAAACCCAGAATTTGTTCAGAATTTGTCGGAACAACCAAACCCCGAGCCTCACCGCCTACCTCCCTTACATCCAAGGAGTCACTGATAAAATCACAAAAATCCTAAACAAGAAAGAGATTAAGACCTCATTCAGACCACTTAACACCATCAAACATAAAATGAGATATGTCAAGGACAATCTTGACCAACACAATTTCAAAGGAGTTTACAGAATAGATTGCTCCTGTGGAAAATGCTACATTGGAGAAACAGGTCGCTCTTTCAACACCAAGATTAAAGAGCATAGTGCTGACATCAAGAACGAACGAACCCGGACCTCAGCACTAGCCGAACACTCTCTCACAACTAAGCATCACATACGCCTAGAGGACACCAAAATCTTAGCTAAAGAAGACCATCTCCTTAAAATACGAATTAGAGAGGCAATCGAAATCATCAAAAATCTCGATAACCTAAATAGAGATAATGGCCTAGAGATTAGCAAAAGCTGGATCCCGCTCATTCGGAAAAGATAACATTATCAACCTTACCCTCAGGACTCTAATACTTTCACCCTCACTTCTATCGCACCTTAACTTAACCTAATACCTTATGATAATCCCCCTTGACATACATTTTAAACTTAACCAACATAATACTAATTAAAGTTAACCTTTTGTTTCCAACTTAAATTAACCCTAAAATTGAACATCCTCTAACCTAGGGTTTCACTTAGCCGACTACTARTAAAAYAGTAATAATAKTAATGCTACCTCATCAACCTTAATCTAACCTATAATTAACATAAAATTAATATTAATAATATTAACACCATGTGGCTAACTTAACCTATTACCTTATGATAATCCCCCYTGACATACATTAATATTATTACCTTTYTACATTTTAAACKTAACCAACATAATACTAATTAAAGTTAACCTTTTGTTTACAACTTAAATTAACCCTAAAATTGAACATCCTCTAACCTAGGGTTTCACTTAGCCGACTACTAATAAAACAGTAATAATATTAATGCTACCTCATCAACCTTAATCTAACCTATAATTAACATAAAATTAATATTAATAATATTAACACCATGTGGCTAACTTAACCTATTACCTTATGATAATCTCCCTTGACATACATTAATATTTTTACCTTTTTACATTTTAAACTTAACCAACATAATACTAATTAAAGTTAACCTTTTGTTTACAACCTAAATTAACCCTAAAATTGAACATCCTCTATCCTAGGGTTTCACTTAGCCGACTACTAATAAAACAGTAATAATATTAATGCTACCCCATCAACCTTAATCTAACCTATTATTAACATAAAATCAATATTAATAATATTAACACCTGTGGCTAACCATAAATTTAGCCTATATTTAACGTAAAAATTTAATATTAATAACATTAACCTAAATTTAGCTTTCTTAACCCTAGATTGCTAGTGTGCCACCTCATTAAATAAACCTTAATTTAACCTATAATTAGCATTAAATTTAATATTAATAATATTAACACTGTGACTGACCCTAAATTTAGCCTATATTTAACATAAAATTTAATAATAATAACATTAACCTAAATTTAGCCTATTTTTAACCCTAGATTGCTAGTGATGCTTAGTTAAATTAATATTAACAATATTAACATCCTCAAACCTAGGGCTTCACTTAGCCGACCAATAATATAACAATAATAACATTAATGCCACCTCACCAAATTAACCTTAATTTAACCTTTATTAACATAAAATTAATATTAAAATTAATATTAATAACAGGGTTAACCCTAAATCTAGCCTATTCTTAACATAAAATTTAATTAACACCGTCAGGTCATCTTTTTAATTCATTAATTAAACACCTACTTTGAAAAACCTCCCCGAACCTGGGGTTCACTTAGCTGACCTTAGTTTTCCACCCTCCTCGTCACTATTTATTAAGAGCTCCTCTCTTATTTTTCCTCAGGCTTTTTTGTCCTGAATATGGATCCTGTTGTGGATCCGAAACGTCGACGACAAGCTATCAATAGCACTGTGGTTCTTCCGACAAATTCTGAACAAATATCTCACCACAGAAACCTAAATGAGCAAACCCAGAATTTGCCAAAAAAAGGGTAGTGCTCCCCCAAATGGGTGCACAGGGCGCTCAAGCACTCCCCCAAAGAGGCTCAGGGAGCACCAGCACTCCCTGACAGTGGGTAGGGGAGTGCTCCTCTCCAAAATTCAGTTTTTGATTGTTTTTTCCATGGAAAAAGGTTTGTACTCCCTATCAAGTGACTTCTCTTCTTCAAAACTAGTCTTTGGGGTGTCTTAAGTGTCTTTGTGATGTCCTTAGAGGCACGACATAGGAAAGATGGTAGTATACTATTTGTGACACTTGCAACACTTGTAGTTAAGATGCAACACTTGCGGACAAGATGCGACACTTACAACACATGTAATGACGACACTTGCGACACTATAGAAGTGAGTAATTTTGAGGTGTAACAGATTGCCCCCCAAAGTACAAAGTTAGAAGACGATGATGACTGAAGTACTTTGTAGACTTTTTCGAGAAAGCGTATGGACGCAGAGAAATCAGAAAAATGTGCACACAACCATCAAACAAATATTATGACATGTTTCAAAACCAAGGCAGACATACCTATGCTTGAGTGATAAATACTTTTTAAGTATGGCCGCCATAAAATACACTGCGAATCCATAATTATATTGACAAAATGGTATAGCCACCATAGATACAATGTGGATCTATACTCCTATGACCTGAACTGATCGTAGCCACAAAGAATACACAGTGGATATATGAGATGACAAGACATAGCCACGACCAATACAAAGTGGATCTATGTAACAGTATATGTGTCATAGTTCAAAAGAACTCCTTCGCAACCTGGGAAAAGTACATATAAGAGTGATAACTCAACCCAGGGTCTTCTTACCGATCCCGATGTAGTACGAATCTAACCATGTGAATATATTTCATGATGTCGAACATGGCAGAAACCACTTGATTACTAGTCAATGATGTAAACCGTTAACAAGCGCGAGGGAAATCACCATTGATGTCAATGATTCCCAAGGTACTCTAGTACATTCCGACTAATGTGAATAGATGAGTTGAATTCGAACATTCATGGAATCATCCGATCAGAGTTCAATTTTTTACACCCATTGTCGGACACGAGGAGGCATGCCATTGAATCATGCAAGTCCCAAGGTACTAACTAATTTCTAAGTCTAGTTCTTGGATAATGTGTTGAAGTCGACAAGAATAGACTCGTCGAAGGAGGGCCTTGATGTATCCCACATCAATGACACGAAACTGACATAGAGATGTTTTTGGTAGATCAAATGAACATGGACTGACACAAGTATTGAAACAGGATATTTTTTATGGCTAGATCTCGAGGCACATACTTCCCTTGAACACTGAGGCGGGATAGCAAAAACATGACATGGACCAAAACTTGATGATCCAGTGGATGCTGTGACTTTCTCCAGGTGACCCAAAGGAGTAAAATAAACTCAGAGGATTGGTTCAGTGCAGAGGTTCAGAGGATTAAAATCCATGCAAATACAAAGTGTTGTGTTCAAGGGCGACCATAAGGGTAACTGGTAGTGTTCTCAAAAACTGCTTGGCTTGCTTCTTTCAATTTTTCCCCCATCCAGATAGATGAGTACCTCTTTTTAATTTAATGAGCTCGAGGAGGTTAACACATGCTCGATGTGACTCACCTTCGGTAAGTCCCTCTTCCTTTGTTTAACGAACTGGAAGAAGTAAGGATTCGGTCCCATATGGGCCCTTCAATGTATGATCATTTAACGAGTCCAGAGAAGGTAAACTAGGTGGTTTTTCATATTTAGAGAGCCTGAAAACAACTTAAAGACGACTCCAATGTTGTCCTTTTTCGTAATATTAGTCTTACGAGGCTGAAAAAGAGATAAATTATTACTCGAAAGACACCCTTTCAAACCTTTTAATGAGTGGGAAAGGAAGCAAGATCACTCGACAATATTTTCATGTTTAGAGAGTCTGAAAAGATCTCAAAGACGACTCCAAGAGGTTCCTTTTTTGTATAACCTTTACGAGTCCGAAAAATTGATAAAATTCTACTCGGTTACATTCTCATGTTTTTTCAAGCATGAGAAAGAACAAAGATTAAGCTCGGTATGCCCCCAGCTTGACAGCTAGTGTCTTAACTCCAGAATGATCATCAAAGGCTGGAGACATGCCCTCCAAGCTTCAATTCATTCACCGACTTTGATGTTGTCACCAATTTCTCTACGATATGGAGAAAAAGGATAAGGGTGTATGAAATGAAGGTTCAAGAGAGGTGACTATTTCATTTTTTAATGAGCTTGACACAGAAAAAGAACTATGCTCAGGGCTCCAGGTTCAATCCCCAGATTTTTGTTTCATTTTGTAACGAGCTTTCTACAGAGAGGAAAACTATGCTCAAATCTTTTATTTCATTTTTTAAATGAGCTTGCTACAGAGAAGAAAAACTATTCTCATGGACTCTGTTTCATTTTTTAACGAGCTTTCCACAAAGAAGTGAAACTATGCTCGTTGACTCTTCTTGATCATGGCTTCCAAGAGAATAACGCTCTGGAAGGACACCATGTCAAGGGATAAAACTCGGTCATGGATTCCAAGAGATATTCACTGGATGGAAGAAAATCACTCTGGAAGGAACACATGTCGAGGGTCGTGATAGGGGTAAGGAAACCAGGCTCCAATAGTCCTACCAAAGAGATCACCATGTCAACTACTGGATCCAAATCATCGGGAGTCGAAGTCATGGGAGACAACGCCACATAATTGACATGTGGCATGGGCGATACTATCGTCATATAAGAACCATTCAGGGAGTTAATCCAGTTAGGATCGATGAAGGAAAGTTGATTAATAGTCACAATTCTTCCATCGTCAGGGAAAGATATCACACGAAAAAGAGTGGACACAATAGATTTCATGGAATAGACATAATCCCGGCCAAGGAGTAAATCAAAATTCAAGGGGTCTTGAACTACCATGACATCAATAAAGATAGTTTTCCCTCCCAAAGTTACGGGAAACTGAGGAAGGGTCCCTAAAGGTTGACTAGTTCTTATGTTAAAATCTAATAGATTCTCTAACCGGCGCAAGCTGAGGACAACCCAAAGCGTGCCAAGCAACAGAGGAAAAAATACTAACGAATGCACCTTCATGTATCAACGTTTGAGAAATGTCCCGACCACAAACCTGTACTATAATCTAGAAAGGAATGTGAGAGGGAATACGGGGTCCAGTTAGCATACCCCAATCAAAAAGGATGGCCTCATTTCTTGGAGGGGGTTTCATGGGAGAATGAGGAATGCCCCCCAGCACAGTAGATTTTGTATCAATGAGAAAAATGTGGGCAGTATCAAGTTTACTCTCTAGAGGGAGAGTAGGATCGACAGATGATGGGATCGGATCAACCACGTAGGCACTCTTTAGAGGAAGAGTTGGATTGACCGATGATGGGATTGGATCAACCACGTGGGCACTCTTCAGAGGAAGGGTGAGACTAACTGAGGAAGGGACTGGATCAACCACTTTGGCACTTGTCAAAGGAGGAGTGGGATTGACCAATGACAAAACCGAATCGACCACTTGGGTTTCATTCTCCAAGGGGAGGATGGGGTCGACGGGCGAAAATGGATTGACCGCTTTGGTGTCATTCTCTAACGGGAGAGTGGGGTCGACCGAGGATGAAAACGGATCGACTACTTGGGTTAAACTCTTTTGATGAAGAGTAGGGCTGATCGATGATGGAACTGGATCAACTACTTGGGTTTGTAGTTCAATCAAGGAGGAAACTAGATTGACCACCTGATCAACCGGACTGACCGGGGATGGAACCAAATTGACCAGTCCATGAACTAATGATGGGTTGGGGGAAATATTACAATATCCTTTTGGAAGTTGAAATTTTCCAAAAGAGAAGAAGCCTCATCCATGCAAGGACAAAGGTGAGAATAATTATCACGTTTTCATAACATGCAAGGTAATTTGACATTTGTCTTCTTCTTACCAACCTTAACGTCACTAGTTGACGAGGTACCATTGGCATGACCAGTAGAGGCCAATGACATGGAGGACCACATTTATAATACCTTGGGAATACCATGGAATTCCCTTAGAAAGTGGTCACCCTTACAAAGACTGCAAGGGAATTTGGGTTTCATATTTTTTATTTTAATCTTGTTGACCTCATCAACACTCCCAGTGCTATTAACAGTAATTGGTTGCTTAGATCCAACATCTGATGTTCTTGGGGCCTTGGTCCTTTTTGGGATTTTATTCTTCTTCTCTTTCCATTTCTTCTTCTTTTGATCAACCTGGCTAATTTCTTTAGAGATTTCACTAGGCGAAGAAGGAGAAATGGAAGGAGACTTAATGGGCGAATAAGGCAAAAATTCGACATAAGGTTGATGTGTGGGTGGTGTACTGACATATAAAGTATTAGGTGCTATTGAAACATTGGGAGGATTCGAGATCACCGGAGTGGGGGACAACCAAACATGTAATCCGATGGTGAGTCCCGGAAGACTCAGTGTGGCAATGTACGGAGGACCAAAGTTTCCAAAAGAAGGAAAGGTATAATATTCCACAGGAAAAGGTGTTCCTCCATTGGTACTCTCGGGATTTGATTCCATTAACACTGACTCGACCTAAGGTCCACTAAGTAACACAACCAACACACGCTATGAAGCTGAGAAGAAAACAATCAAACAAAACCTTCCCACAATGAAACCACTAGTTGGTGATGAAATCCAACGTCGTGAGATCAAAATAGGAAGAGGGAGGGGTAGAGAAGGTGGATCAATTACGATAGCGACCTGCTTAATGAACTTATGCCTTGGTGCAAGATTCCATGCAGTAATTGTGGATTTACCCTCCAAGGAGCCTGAGTGAGTCTGACCAACGTTTGTTCCAGGTACAGTGAGACTTCCCTTCACCGTCACCTTGTGTGAGACCCTAAAGATTATGGCTACTAAGGTCACCGACTCGCAATCAGCCCCTGGGTAGGTATAGTCGACAGTCTAATACAAACATATGGGTAGGATAACAAGTCTGAAATCAACTCAAGAGGCTCCCACACATAATCGTGGGTATACCCTCAAGTGACCCCCAATATACGATCTGACCACTACAAACAATTGAACCATGGAGGGATAATATTCATAACTCTCTTGAATGCGACCTCATGCGTAACCCTTGTGTGAGAGGGGGATCCCAGAAAGCCTATATGACAATTGGATTTTCTCTCCCTATCGCAAGATGCTAAGTTTGTTTGATAGCTTTAGAAAGTTATCCTTTCAACCTATTCCAAAGCCCTACACCTTAAACTAATGTAGGTTTGCTAACAAAGATGTAAAATTCTGATAAATTTTAGTTAAGCGTTGATTTTAGTGGTTGTTTTTTACTCAGAGGTGTATGAGAGTGAAGACCAATGATATTATGACTCAGTTCCCAAAACATGCATAAGAAATGATAAGCAATCTTTTCTTTCAATGAATGTCTAACTAAGGGAAGAAGAAGGATTTTCCTTTCACTATCAAACACTAAGATGAAATGACCTCATGCAATAGTCCTAAATAAGTAATCCAATGCAATGCTAAAATGTTTGTATGTGACTGATAACCAGTAGATGTAAATCTTCCTATGTTAATCGGACTTCAAGAGTTGTGATATTTAAGCAGTCTGGAAGCAAACTTCACATAAACCAAAAGACACCCTTGTTATGATCAAACAACAAATAGAAAGCCAAAAACTCAAAAGGAAGGAGAAAGAGCTTGGACAAGATGACTCAAAGATAAAAAAGAAAAGTACAAAAGACCCTTGAAACTCCTTACAAAGTTTTCACTCATTCAGATAAACAAGAAGAAAACGACAAATTGACTCCAAATCGTGAAGGACAAATTGCAAAGTAAGGACAAATGTCAAAAAATCCAAACAAAAGAGGATGAATTCTCAGAAATAAGGGTGTTTGAAAGCCAATATCAAGATGGACTAAAAGTATGGGACCCTGAGAAAAATCCAAAACCAAGAAATAGCTTCAGAAGATGAAAATTATGGAGAATTTCTCACAAAAAAGGGGTAGCTCTCTAGTTTAAGGGGCACTAAAGCGTTCCAATACTCTGTGTAAGGCTACAGGGGAGTTCTATCACTCTGACAACAATAGGAGGGGAGCGCGCTGCTCCAAAAACTCAGAAAAAATCCCAAAAACTCAAAAAATCAAGGAAATTCAGTCAATCAGGGTGATCCTGATGACATAATGAAGCAATCAAACAAATAAAAGAATAAAAAAGACAATGTGGAGAATATCACATCAGTGGGAAAAGGGCCAAAACAAGATCTGGGAATGGAAACCAAAATCAGATATCCTCCCCAGTGGAGTCGCCAATTTTTGTTGTAGGTGAATCCCCCTGTGGACAAGTGGATTCCCTCTTGGTCTCTAGACTCCTAAGGTCAAGATAGAAAAGTGCTTAACATGGACATTGACTTACTTTTAGATCTAATCAAGCTAATAAATGAAAGAGAAAGAAAAAGATATTTACCTTGTTAGCGACGTTTGTCCTTGCAAAGTCCTGGTTGAGCTTCGATCTTGAGCTCCCTGATAGGTAATGAAAAACAAACAAGGATACAATGGACTTCCTACTCTACTGGGATTAGCTCAATCATAGATCCATCTACTATAGAAAAAATCATATGGAACAAGAACAAGTTTGAAAGAAACATGCCAAACATTGATTATATTAATGAGAACAAGTAAAAGTACTTACAATCCTTTGAATGAAGGTGCAACAACTTCTTCCAATTCTCCTTGTCCAACCCCTTTGCTCTAGTAATCTCCACTGATTGATTTGATGGAATCTCACTCATGAGATCATAAGTTTCACATATCCAATATTTTCCATGTACCTTTCACCATGAGAAGGCATCCTTATATAACCTTGGAGAGGTCCAACCACTTGAGATATCTTTGGGATAAGTTGAGGATTCCTCTCCTTCAGTTGAGGATCTTCCCTAAGATCATGCCTTGACCATCTATTCGAATCCAACTACCTTCAGGAGTTGAGGGATTATTCCCTGATTTTCCTCCACAAACCCAAAATTTTCCAAAAAAAGGGTAGCGCTCCCCCAAAAGGGTGCACAGGGCACTCAAGTACTCCCCCAAAGAGGCTCAGGGAGCGTCAACACTCCCTGATAGTGGGTAGGGGAGTGCTCCTCTCCAAAATTAAGTTTTTGAGTATTTTTTCCATGGAAAACGGTTTGTACTTCCTGTCAAGTGACTTCTCTTCTTCAAAACTAGTCTTTGGGGTGTCTTAAGTGTCTTTTTGATGTCCTTAGAGGCACGACATAGGAAATATGGTAGCATACTGATTGTGACACTTGCAACACTTGTAGTTAAGATGCGACACTTGCGGACAAGATGCGACACTTACAACACTTGTAATGATGACACTTGCGACACTATCAAAGTGAGTAATTTTGAGGTGTAACAGATGGTTTAATCATATGTTTATATGTCCAAGAAACATGTTTTATACTTTTCAGGTTACAGTATATGCATTGTCCATGTTCTGATACCTATATTGTTCCTGTTCCGGTACCCGCACTGTAGGTCATCCGATACTCCAAGTCATCCGGTACCAGAAGGTTCTATATTCAACCAGTACCTGCATAGTCATCTAGTACCCACACTCCATTTCATTCGGTACCCACACTCCATGTCATCCAGTACCAACTCATCCGGTACCAATACTATGCTCATCTGGTACTCCATGTCATCCAATACCAGTTTGTCTAGTACCAATACTACGCTCATCAGGTACTCCAATTCATCCGGTACCAGAAGTTTCTACAGTCAACCAATACCCAAACAGTCATCTGGTACCCATACTCCATTTCATATGGTACCCACACTCCATGTCATCCAATACTCAACTCGTCTAGTACCAATACTTCGATCATCTGGTACTCCAAGTCATTTGGTACTAGAAGGTTCTGCAATCAACTGGTTCCTGCACAGTCATTCAGTACCCATACTCCATGTCATCTGATACCCACACTCAATGTCATATAGTACTCAGATATTCCGGTACCAATTATGTGCTCATCTGGTATCAATGTCATGCTCGTCTGGTACCAACATCAACAACAGTCCGATACTAAAAATAATTCAAAATTTTGGAAAGCTTCTAGAGGAAAATAGGGGACTTGGGTTTTGTCCAAAGCGACGTTTACATGTGGACATGTGATGCAGAATTCACCCAGGTCACACATGTGGACATGCATCTCAGGGAGAATGATTCTGCAAAAATTGGCAAAAATCTCAAACTGTCAACTTGTGCCTTGATTTTCGTGCATATGGCATCAGATATAAAATTTCTACGATATGGGTTTTGTCTAGAATATGGAAAATTGAGTAATACAAGGACATGTTTTCAAAATTTAAAACAATTTAATATTTATGGGTGGTTCTTCAACTTGAATCTGCCCAAATTGATGAAAAACCCAGATTTTTGTGATTTCATTCCAAAAAATGAAACATTTGAAATCTGAGCATTGGGATTTGGTCCCATCCACTTCTCAATGATTTTTCATGTATAAATAAGCCTCATAGGGATATGAGAAAGACAATTATCATTATGGGAATTCTTTTGTAATGGATGTTAAGGTGTCATCGTGACAATGCCAAGATTGTAAGAGACTTGTAATTTTCCGAGTTTGATGGAATAAATAATTGGTGTTTTGTGCATTCAAGGGGATTGACTTCTTTTTGGAAGAAAATTTCCTATTGGGTAGGGCCCATCAACTTGGTAAGAATGTTTCCCTTTGTATCTTAACTAGTTAGCATTTCATTTATGTATTTTTCTTTTACTGTTCAATTTGTTTAAAGGCTATAATTTCATTTACAGTTTGGATTGTATGGTTTGAATCCTAATTTTAGCTTTGCAATTGTTATGTTAATTATAAGTCATATTGTGAACCTCCCAATTGAACACATTATCACATTGATCTTTGAGTTTATTTAGCATTCTCTCCTATCACATTTTCGTGCTTATATTCCTGTGTATTCTTCCTATGCTATGTTTTATGTTGAAGGACTATGGACAGTCCCTCATTGCCTTTATCTTCTTCATCATTGATTTGCCATCCTATTTTCCCATCAAATCTACCATTCAAATCACCCATTAGTTTCTCACTGTCCAAAACATTATAAAACAGAGTATGTTAACATATTCTTGTTTGCATTCACTTATAAAAGAAAACACAAAAACAAATTTGTCTTATTTGATGCATCTACTTAATTTTTCTCTTCCATATTTGTTGTTTTTCCTTCAACATGATTTGCCGATTGATTGCAGATTTAATCATACAATATAATTAGTCATTGCAAGAGCAGATTGACCCCTCTCTTTGCCTCATTCTCTACGCATGGAATCAATGCCCAGTCACAATGCAATTACAGTTCATGACAGAGAATTGTCCTCTCTTTTTATCTACTCATTCCTTGATTGATGAATGCACATTAAATTACACAAATTTACTTATTTTTCACACAAGGAAATTTGATTCTTCTCAATTACTCTTTGATTCCTTTTCTTTACATTGACGCTCTCAGTCTACCGAGACTACCTATCCTTCTTTTCCTCTTTTGATTTCATATATGACTACACATTTTTTATAAGCATTATGTTTTTAGCTTCTTTTACATAGTTGATATTTATTTCCATTGCATAAGCATTCCACCTATTTCCACTTTGTATTTTTGTATTGTCATTCTTTCCCATTCCTTTTTATTTCTTTCCATGCTTTCTCATTGTGAATGATGCAATTGATTGTGGAAATATCTTGATTGCATATAGTGTTTGATTCCAGTTTGATTGATTGATTTTAAAATCAGCTTGCCTCTTCCTATAGTTTGAGTGGTTTGCTTTGTGTGTTTTAGGTTCGGTTCTTGCATTCACATTTCATTTCATTCACATAGTTTGAAATAAAATTTATTTTCTATTTGTTCGATTTCCTTTCGCTAGTTTGCTTCAATTTGGATTTCCCATAGTTTTCCTACACTTTACTCCATATACTTAGTTTTTATTTTTTGTACTTTGGATTACTTGCACTTTAATTTCACATAGCTTCAATCACCAACAGACAGACTAAAGGTCTAACTCATGAGACATGTCCTTCCCGTGTTGGAATTCTTCCTAAGGTGTTAGTTTCTATCGTGAATTTCATTTCCATTTGCTTGTTTATTTTACTGCATTTAAGTCTGGATCCGCTATAGGAAATAATCATTGAAGGACAGAAAACTTAAGTAAGCCACTCACGATTAATCACACGAACATCACCCTAGGTGCATGAAAGACTCTGATTGAATACTTTATAGCACTAAGTTATTCCTACATCCCAGTGATGAATCCTCAGTGTTAATTTCCTGCAGTGTAGGTTTGAAGATGGTTTTGTCGACTTCAGATTAGGCTAGACTAGGCTCTAATCCTACGTTTCAAGCACCTGCACCTCGAAGCTTACGAGCCCCGGTTGATAATTAAATGTGGGAATTAATAGGGCATATATTTAGCACAACATTTTGGCGTCATTTTCAGGGAGGTGCTAAAGGGATTAGAGAATAGGTAGGTTTTTTTTATTTCTCCAAAGACTTGAGTGTTCTTTTCATGCAAGCGTGGTGTGATTTTAAGGATGACCTAAGGGTGGAGAGAAGATGGTAAGACATGAGGGAAGAGCCCACGCATCCACTTTAGTGGGGTTGCTCCAAAATTAGGTTGTCCTCTTCCTTTCAGTTGTTAGAATTTGTGTTTTATTAGCATTAGCCATATATATATATATATATATATGATAAGAGAAGCTAACTTGTGTGAACAAATAACTTGGTGAAAAAAGGGTCCTAGTAGCACGGTGGTGCTTCGAGTATATAATTGGTTTGCTTACATTTTCCTTTAGTTCACTACTTTTTATTTATTTAGGGTTTAAAAATAAAAATTAAAAAATTGTGCACTGTAAGAACCCCCCCTCTACACCAATCCATGTGTGAAACATGACCCATCAACCAACAAAAATAATTCAAAGATGATCAAGAGTTTAACAAAACTCTCTCAATCCTAGCAGCATCGGGTATCTCTATCTCAGCCTCTCAGGAAGAACTAATCTTGACAACAATTAAGAACTTAAATGTCACTATGAATTCAGAAGAAGATCTATAAGTCTCCTTTGATTCCCTTTGCCAATCTATCGAGGAGACCAAAGAATCATGGACCACATTCGATGGAGAGACACCATTAGAACCTGAGGTCGAGGAGTTTTTGATATGTCTTTCTAAAGATCCTCCATGTACTAACGAGACCAATTATGATCTTCCTGGAATGACAGAGGGAGACATGTAGAGTGGTCTAAATGAGGAAGTGAACCAAGAACATCATGACTATATCGAACATTGGTTCCAGACGACAACCAAATTGAACCACGACTCTATTCTTCAACAACGCTTCACATCATCACCAAAGAAACTGGTTCTTCGTACTCTGGTATACATCAAAGCTTATCTTTCAAACCTGAGTATGAATGTGTTTCTACACGTGTTGCGCACATGGTTACATTGGAAATATTCTTACATGTGAAATATAATTTATTTTTCTTAGGTAGGATAGAGTAAAAGTTGCATGTTAGTTAACCTAGTTCTAAATAAATGCAACATCTTTCCTGTTTCTTTTCAAATAAATGAAATGATATGAAGATAATATTGGTGATCTAACATCAAAAACCAAAACAACTTAAGATATGTCTTATTATTATTGCATACAGATTCCTGACTATTAATAATAACAGTTGCTCATAAGCCTAATCTTTAAAATATTATGGGGATTTACAAAATATTTAAGGTCTTCATAATGATGTCCATAGGTCACTTGTACATCCTAGTTTCATATCATAACTTGTTATTCAAGCATTCTTATCAAATAGTAGCAGGAGAGTGAATGAAACTTCTACTTGTGAGGGAACACAATCTTATATGGAGAAGATGAACTTGGGGACTAGAGGCACCTTTAGGTCATTCTCTCATGGCCTCATCCACCACACATTAAGTAAGTTTGACCATGACATGTCTTTCGACTAATCTCAATACATAAGTCTTATTTTCATACGAACAATCTTTTATGGGAAATCTATAAAATATCTTCCAACTCAATACCATCTCATCCTGTAAAAAGGTTTTCAAAGATGCTTCCCCATTCACCCATGCGAAAGAAATCTATAAATTTTATATTAATGGTAAATATTGGGACAAGAGCCTTTGATGGAAAATGGATGTAAGGGGCTAACCCGTCGTGATACTAAATATCTCTGCTGGAAGTGGGTACCAACCTATGGTATAACTAGGCAAACCCATCAGGGTACTGAACAAGTTCGTGGGAAATGTGGCATTCTGCCTAGGAAGGATATTTCTTAGATGTCAAAATTACCCCATAGGAGTACTGAACGGGCTTGATGGCAATGGGTTCTGATTTTGATGTCTTTCATTATGCCTAATCTATATTTGTCTGTATGAAGAATATACTTGTGTAAATCGTTAAGAAGAAGCATGCATGGTTGAACAAAAGGCTAATAAACCTCATCTAATTTCCATTTGAGAATGTTCGTAAGATGGTCTTAAGGCGTTTTCATTCATACCCAGGATGTCATTGTCCTAGAGGTGGGACCCATAAGTGTAGGATTCTAATAAACTCAAATGTGAACTTTATCAATGTCACTTGAATGACAAAAATTCTCTAAAAAATCAAACATGGATGACTGGTTTCCTATCGGTTTCTCATTTATCAAAGACCACTTATCTCCTCATGTTTTCCGTTCAAGGATGACAGGAAAACTCCTCCATCATAATTAACATGGTTTCTTTAGCATACAACTGTTAATGATTGATGAAATCGTATGTAATAAGTAATTTAGAAATTTCCTTTATGCTTGTAATATTTTAAAATAAATTTCATTTCCAAATTTACAAGCATGAATAAAGTTTAATTTTTGGTTGTTTCTTTAGGCATGGCATCAATGTATATTTGTTCTCTCATAATAATAGTATTGGTTTAGTTCTTTTAGATTTTTTTGTTTCAACTCTGCTGGTACAAAAACCAGTAGGTTCCTGTACCAACAATACATAAATTTAAATCTTTTTCGATGGTACTTTTTGCAGTATATTTTCAGCAGCTCTCATATCTGGCATACTTCATTTCTCTCCTTCTGTCAACATGCACCGGTTCCACATAGTCCACTTTCATCTTGCATAAATTTTGTGTTCTAATGAGAGTTTGCATAAGGACATGCAAACCAACGGGTTTAGGGGTGAGAGAGAGAGACATAAGGAATCTCAGTAGATCAACATTCATCAACTCTCTCTTAGATATCCATCATTTCTCAACCTTTCTCCACTTCATCTTCAAATTTCAGCAGTCTACATCATGATTTTGCAGACATTTCGTCTTGTTCTGCATAGTTTACACTTCAACATGCATTAGAATTCAAAGCAAGGGTAACTTGAGGTAAAATTGGTACACATATTTTTAATTTACTAAGAACTTGGAAAACATGATGCATAACCACTATTACCCACTCCACACTCCACTATGCATTATCACAACTACTCAATAAACCCTCCATCTTCACTCCACTTGTCATAATGACAATATACTCTGATGATAAGACCAGGTAATCAAAAGGAAATATGTGGTATACAAATACAAGGAAACATCTATAGTGTCTTCTCTTTGTACATCATAAAGCATTCTTAAACCATCTCAAAGAGGATGAAATCAATGTTGCTTATCCAAATAAAGAACCACAAAGTAAATATTGGTCTTAAAATTGATGTAAGATACAAAGTATAAAAGCATCCAAGTTCATACGACCACCATCACCATCATTTTATAAACAATTCTCCACATGCACACCATTCACCATCACTTTGATACCCCATCCACTGCTTGTCCTCCAATTTTATGATAATTTTGTTTTTTTGTTTGAAATTCAATCTTTCATAGTTTCCAAAGTGTCATACCACAAGAACTAACACCTACACAAAAGAAACAATGTCACATAAATCTATAAGAAGAGTATCATAAGTTCTTCACCTTGTTTGCATGAGGACATGCAAATCCTTGGGTTTGGGGGTGTGTTGGGCTCCAATTTTGTCATATTTTCCACCATACAAATACACTCATCATTATCTCCCCGTATTTTGTCAATAATGTATCACTAATTACACCATAAACCTCCATTATCTCTTGTTATTCATCCTATGTGGTCAATACATCATTTTCCATATTTTTAGTGATTAAAAGGATGATTGTACAATAGTTATGGCGATGATGGTTGAATCCTATGTTTTTGTGTCCAATAAACATGTTTTGTATTGTTCAGGTTCCGGTATATGCATTGTCCATGTTCTGGTACATGTATTGTTCCTTTTCCGGTACTCGCACTGCAGGTCATCCAATACTCCAAGTTATATGGTACCAGAAGGTTCTACAGTCAACTGGTACCTGCACAGTCATCTGGTACCCACACTCCATGTCATCCAGTACTAGCTCATCTGGTACCAATACTGTGTTCATCTGATACTCCATGTCATCCAATACCAGCTCGTCCGATACCAATACTGTGCCCATTCGGTACTCCAAGTCATCTGGTACCAGAGGGTTCTACAGTCAACCAGAACCTGCATAGTAATCCAATACCCATACTCCATGTCATATGGTACCCACAGTCCATGTCATCCAGTACTCAGCTCATCCGGTACAAATATTGCGCTCATCTGGTACTCCAAGTCATTCGGTACCAGAAGGTTGTACAATCAACAGGTACTAGCACAGTCATCTGGTACCCATACTCCATGTCATCTGGTAACCACACTCAATGTCATTCAGTACTCATATCGCTCAGTACCAATTCTGCACTCGTCCGGTACCAATGTTGTGCTCATCCGGTACCAGCATCAACAATAGTCTGGTACTAGAAATAATTTGAAATTTTGGAAAGCTCCTAGAGGAAAATCAGGGACATGGATGTTGTCCAGAGAAGCGTTTACATGCGGACAAGAGAGGAAGAATTCACCCATATCACACTCGTGGACCTGCATCTCAAAGGGAATGATTCTGCAAAAATTAGCAAAAATCTCAAACTGTTGACTTGCACCTCAATTTTTGTGTAGATGGAATCAGATATAGAATTTCTACGATATGGGTTTTCTATAGAATATTGAAAATTGAGTAACAAGCGGAGAGTTTTTCAAAATGAAAAATGGTTTAAGAGTTATGGGTGGGTTTTCAACTCGAATCTGCCCAAATTGATGAAAAACCCACATTTTTGTGATTTCATTTCAAAAAATGTAAAATTTGAAATCTGAGCTTTGGGATTAGTTCCCATCCACTTCTCAATGATTTTTCATGTATAAATAAGCCTCATAGGGCTATGATAAATCCAATTATCATTATGGGAATTATTTTGTAATGGATGTTAAGGTGTCATCATGACAATGCCAATATTGTAAGAGACTTGTAATTTTCTGAGTTTGATGGAATAAAGAATTGGTGTTTTGTGCATTCAAGGGGGTTGACTTCTTTTTGGCAAAAAATTACCTATTGGGTAGGGCCCCTCAACTTGGTAAGAATGTTTCCCTTTGTATCTTAACTAGTTATCATTTCATGTATGCATTTTTCTTTTACTATTCAATTTGTTTAAAGGCTAGAATTTCATTTACAGTTTGGATTGTGTGGTTTGAATCCTAATTTTAGCTTTTCAATTGTTATGTTAATTAGAACTCATATTGTAAACCTCCCAATTGAATACATTATCACATTGAGCTTTGAATTTATTTAGCATTCTCTCCTATCACATTTTCGTGCTTATATTCATGTGTATTCTTACTATGCTCTGCTTTTATGTTGAATAAACTATGGGCAATCCCTCATTGCATTTATCTCCTTCATCTTTGATTTGCCATCCAATTTTCCCATCAAATCTACCATTCAAATCACCCATTAGTTTCTCACTGTCCAAAACATTATAAAACAGAGTATGTTAACATATTCTTGTTTGCATTCACTTATAAAAGAAAACACAAAAATAGAGTTGTCTTATTCGTTGAATCTACTTAACTTTTCTCTTCCATATTTTCTCTTTTTCCTTCAACACGATTTTCCCATTGATTGTAGATTTAATCATGAAATATAATTAGTCATTGCAAGAGAAAATTGACCCCTCTCTTTGCCTCATTCTCTACGCATGGAATCAATTCCCAATCATAATGCAATTACACTTCATGACAGAGAATCATCCTCTTTTTTTATCTACTCATTCCTTGATTGATGAATGCACATTGAATTACACAACTTTACTTATTGTTCACACAAGGAACTTTGATTATTCTCAATTAATATTTGATTCTTGTGCTTTACATTGAAGCTCTCAATCTCCAGAGTACCTCTCCTTCTTTTCCTCTTTTGATTTCATATATGACTAAACATTTTTTATAAGCATTATGCTTTTAGCTTCTTTTACAGAGTTGATATTTCTTTCCATTGCCTAATCATTTCACCTATTTCCACTTTGTATTACTGCATTGTCATTCTTTCCCATTCCTTTTTATTTTTTTCCATGCTTTCTCATTGTGACCGATGCACTTGATTGTGTAAATATCCTGATTTTAGATTGCATATAGTGTTTGATTCTAGTTTGATTGATTGATTTTAAACTCATCTTGCCTCTTCATATAGTTTGAGTGGTTTTCTTTGTGTGTTTTAGGTTTGGTTCTTGTATTCACATTTCATTTCAGTCACATAGTTTGAAATAAGTTGTATTTTCTATTTGTTTGATTTCCTTTTGCTAGTTTGCTTCAATTTGGATTTCCCATAGTTTTCTTACACTTTACTTCATATACTTAGTTTTAATTTTTTGTAGTTTGGATTCCTTGCACTTTAATTTCACATAGATTAAATCACCAACGGACAGATTAAAGGTCTAACTCATGAGACATGGCCTTCCCACGTTGGAATTCTTCCTAAGGTGTTAGTTTCTATCGTGAATTTCATTTCCATTTGCTTGTTTATTTTATTGCATTTAAGTCTGGATCCGCTATAGGAAATAATCATTGAAGGACAGAAAACTTAAGTAAGATACTCACGATTAATCACACGAACATCACCCTGGGTGCATGAAATACTGTGGTCTAAGCCTTTATAGCACTAAGTTATTCCTACGTCCTAGTGATGAATCCTCAATGTTAATTTCCTGCAGTGTGGGTTTGAACATTGTTTTGTCGACTTTAGATTAGGTTAGAATAGGCTCTGATCCTACGTTTCCTGCACCTACACCTCGAACATTACGAGCCCCGGTTGATAATTAAATGTGGGAATTAATAGGGAATATATTTAGCCCAACATTTTGGTGTCGTTGTCGGGGAGGTGCTAAAGGGATTAGAGAATAGGTAGGTTGCTTTTATTTCTCCAAACCCTTAAGTGTTCATTTCATGCAAGTGTGTTGTGCTTTTAAGGATGACCTAAGGGCAGAGAGAAGATGGTAATATGTGAGGGAAGAGCCCACGCATCCAATTTAGTGGGGTTGCTCCAAAATTAGGTTGTCCTCTTCCTTCCAGTAGTTAGAATTTGTGTTTTATTAGCATTAGCCATATATATATATATATATATGAGAAGAGAAGCTAACTTGTGTGAACATATAACTTGGTGACAACAGGGTCCTAGTAGCACGGTGGCGCTTCAAGTATATAATTGGTTTGCTTACATTTTTTTTTAGTTTTCTTCTTTTTATTTCTTTAGGGTTTAAAAAAAAAATGGGCACTGTAAGAACCCCCCCTCTACACAAATCCATATGTGAAACAGGACCCATCAACTAGAAACAAGAATTCAAAGATGATCAATAGTTTAACAAAACTCTCTCAATCCTAGTAGCAGCTGGTATCTCAATCTCAGCCTCTCAGGAAGAACAAATCTTGACAGCAATCAAGAACTTAAATTTCACTCCGCATTCACAAGAAGATATAGAAGTATCATTTGATTCCCTTTGCCAATCTATCGAGGATATCGAAGAATCATGGACCACATTCGATGGAGAGCCACCATTAGAACCTGAGATGGAGGATTTTTTGATATGTCTTTTTGAAGATCCTCCATGCACTAACACGACCAATTATGATCTTCCTGGCATGACAGATGGAGACATGCAGAGTGGTCTAAATGAGGAAGTGAACCAAGAACATCATGACTATATCAAACATTGGTTCTAGACGACAACCAAATTGAACCACCACTCTATTCTTCAACAACTCTTCACATCATCACCAAAGCAATTGGTTCTTCGTACTCTGGTATAAATTAAATATTATCTTTCAAACCCGAGTATGAATGTGTTTCTACACCTGTTACGCACATGGTTAAATTGGAAATATTCTTACACATGAAATATAATTTCTTTTTCTTAGGTAGGATAAGTAAAAGTTTCATGTTAGTTAACCTAGTTCTAAATAAATGCAACATCTTTTGAGTTTATTTTCAAATAAATGAAATGAGATGAAGATAATATTGGTTATCTAACATCAAAAACCAAAACAACTTAAGATATTTCTTCTTATTATTACATACAAATTCTTGACTATTAATAATAACAGTTGCTCATAAGCCTAATCTTTAAAATATTATGGGGATTTACAAAATCTTTAAGGTCTTCATAA
>SNQJ01S0128530.1:2001-26102 GCA_010110895.2 Picea sitchensis | reverse complement strand
TGACGATGCGGAGTTCTTGTCGCCCTGTGCGGACGAAATTTCAGTGATAACACCATTCACCCATGCGAAAGAAATCTATAAATTTTATATTAAGGGTAAATATTGGGACAACAACCTTTGATGGAAAATGGGTATAATAGGCTAACCTGTCGGTATACTAAATATGTCTGCTGGAAGCGGGTACCGACCTATGGTATAACTAGGCAAGCCCATCAGGGTACTAAACATGTTCGTGGGAAATGGGGAATTCTGCCTGGGAAGGATATTTCTTAGATGTCAAAATTACCCCATCGGAGTACTGAATAGGCTTGATGGCAATGGGTTCTGATTTTTATGTCTTTCATTATGCCTAATCTATATTTGTCCGTATGAACAATATACTTGTGTAAATAGTTAAGAAGAAGCATGCATGGTTGAACAAAAGGCTAATGAGCCTCATCTAATTTCCATTTGAGAATGTTCATAAGATGGTCTTAAGACCTTGCCATTCATACCCAGGATGTCATTGTCCTAGAGGTGGGACCCATAAGTGTAGGATTCTAATAAACTCAAATGTGAACTTTATCAATATCACTTGAATGACAAAAATTCTCTAAAAAATCAAACATGGATGACTAATTTCCTATCGGTTTCTCATTTTTCAAAGACCACTTATCTCCTCATGTTTTCCTATTCAAGGATGAGAGGGAAAATCCTCCATCGTAATTAACATGGTTTCTTTAGCATACAACTGTTAATGATTGATGAAATCATATTTAATAAGTAATTTAGAAATTTCCTTTGTGTTTGTAATATTTTAAAATAAATTTCATTTCCAAATTTACAAGCATGAATAAAGTTTAATTTTGGGTTGTTTCTTTAGGCATGGCATCAATGTATATTTCTTCTCTCATAATAATAGTATTGGTTTAGTTCTTTTAGATTTTTCTGTTTCGGTACTGCTGGTACAAAAACCAGTAGTTTCCTGTACCAACAATAAAGAAATTTAAATCTTTTTCGAGGGTACTTTTTGCAGGATATTTTCAGCAGCTCTCATCTCTATCATACTTCATTTCTCTCCTTCAGTCAACATGCACCAGTTCCACATAGTCCACTTTCAGCTTGCATAAATTTTGTGTGCTAATGAGAGTTTGCATGAGGACATGCAAACCAGCAGGTTTGGGGGTGAGAGAGAGAGACATAAGGAATCTCAGTAGATCAACATTCATCAAATCTCTCCTAGATATCCATCAGTTCTCAACCTTTCTCCACTTCATCTTCAAATTTTAGCAGTCTAGATCATGATTTTGCAGACATTTCATCTTGTTCTGCATAGTTTACACTTCAACATGCATTAGAATTCAAAGCAAGGGTAACTTGAGGTAAAATTGGTACACATATTTTTAATTTACTAAGAACTTGGAAAACATGATGCATAACCACTATTACCCACTCCACACTCCACTATGCATTATCACAACTACTCAGTAAACTCTCCATATTCACTCCACTTGTCATAATGAACAATATACTCTGATGATAAGACTAAGTAATGAAAAAGAAATATGTGGTATACAAATACAAGGCAACATCTATAGTGTCTTCTCTTTGTACATCATAAAACATTCTTAAACCATCTCAAAGAGGATGAAATCATTGTTCCTTATCCAAACAAAGAACCACAAAGTAAATATTGGTTTTAAAATTGATGTAAGATATAGAGTATAAAGGCGTCCAAGTTCATACGACCACCATCACCGTAATTTTATAAACCATTCTACACATGCACACCATTCACCATCACTTTGATACCCCATCCACTGTTTGTCCTCCAGTTTTATGATAATTTTGTTTTCTTGTTTGAAATTCAATCTGTGATAGTTTCCAAAGTGTCATACCACAAGAACTAACACCTACACAAAAGAAACAATTTCACATAAATCTATAAGCAGAGTATCATAAGTTTTTCACCTTGTTTGCATGAGGACATGCAAATCCTTGGGTTTGGGGGTGTGTTGGGCTCCCGTTTTGTCATATTTTATGCCATACAACTACACTCATCATTACACTTTCTCCCCGCATTTCTTCAATAATATATCTCTAATTACACCATAAACCTGCATTATCTCTTGTTATTCATCCTATGTGGTTAATACATAATTTTCCATATTTTTAGTGATTAAAAGGATGATTATACAATAGGTTTGTCGATGATGGTTCAATCCTATGTTTCTATGTCCAAGAAACATGTTTTTTACTATTCAGGTTCCGGTATATGCATTGTCCATGTTCTGTTACATGTATTGTTCCTTTTCCGGTACCCTCACTGCAGGTCATCCAATACTCCAAGTTATCCGGTACCAGAAGGTTCTATAGTCAACCGGTACCTGGACAGTCATCCGGTACCCACACTCCATGTCATCCGGTACCCACACTCCATGTCATCCAGTACCAACTCATCCGGTACCAATACTATGCTCATCCGATACTCCATGTCATCCAGTACCAGCTCGTCTGGTACCAATACTGTGCTCATCCGATACTCCATGTCATCCGGTACCAACTCATTCGTTGCCAATACTGAGCTCATACGGTACTCCAAGTCATCTGGTACCAGAAGGTTCTACAGTAAAATAGTACCTGCACAATCATCCAATACCCATACTCCATGTCATCTAGTACCCACACTCCATGTCATCGAGTACTCAGTTCGTCCGGTGCCAATATTGCGCTCATCTGGTACTCCAAGTCATCCGGTACCAGAAGGTTCTTCAATCAATCGGTACCAACACAGTCATCTGGTACCCATACTCCATGTCATACAGTACCCACACTCCATGTCATCTAGTACTCATATTGTCCGATACCAATTTTTCGCTCGTCTGGTACCAATGTTCTGCTCGTCCGATACTAGCATCAACAATAGTCTGGTACTAGAAATAATTTGAAATTTTGGAAAGCTTTTAGAGGAAAATCAGGGACATGGGTTTTGTCCAGAGCGATGTTTACATGCGGAGAAGAGAGTAAGAATTCACCCATATCACACCTGTGGACCTGCATCTCAGAGGGAATGATTCTACAAAAATTAGCAAAAATCTCAAATTGTTGACTTGCTCCTCGATTTCCATGCAGATGGAATCAGATATAGAATTTCTACGATATGGGTTTTTTCTAGAATATTGAAAATCGAGTAATAAGCGGATAGTTTTTCAAAATTCAAAACGGTTTAAGAGTTATGGGTGGGTTTTCAACTCGAATCTACCCAAATTGATGAAAAACCCATATTTTTGTGATTTCATTCCAAAAAATGTAAAATTTGAAATCTGAGCATTGGGATTAGTTCCCATCCACTTCTCAATGATTTTTCATGTATAAATAAGCCTCGTAGGGCTATTATAAAGCCAATTATCATTATGGGAATTATTTTGTAATGGATGTTAAGGTGTCATCATGACAATGCCAAGATTGTAAGAGACCTATAATTTTCTGAGTTTGATGGAATAAAGAATTGGTGTTTTGTGCATTCAAGGGGATTGAGTTCTTTTTGGCAGAAAATTACCTATTGGGTGGGCCCCCTCAACTTGGTAAGAATGTTGCCCTTTGTATCTTAACTAGTTATCATTTCATTTATGTATTTTTCTTTTATTGTTCAATTTGTTTAAAGGATGGAATTTCATTTACAGTTTGGATTGTGTAGTTTGAATCCTAATTTTATCTTTGCAATTGTTATGTTAATTAGAACTCATATTGTAAATCTCCCAATTGAATACATTATCACATTGAGCTTTGAATTTATTTAGCATTCTCTCCTATCACATTTTCGTGCTTATATTCATGTGTATTCTTCCTATGCTTTGTTTTTATGCCGAATAAACTATGGACAGTCCCTCATTGCATTTATCTCCTTCATCATTGATTTTCCATCCAATTTTCCCATCAAATCTACCATTCAAATCACCCATTAGTTTCTCACTGTCCAAAACATTATAAAACAGAGTATGTTAACATATTATTGTTTGCATTCACTTATAAAAGAAAACACAAAAACAGAGTTGTCTTATTCGTTGTATCTACTTAACTTTTCTCTTCCATATTTGTTCTTTTTCCTTCAACACTATTTTCCCACCGATTGCAGATTTAATCATGAAATATAATTAGTCATTGCAAGAGCAGATTGACCCCTCTCTTTGCCTCATTCTCTATGCATGGAAGCAATGCCCAATCATAATGCAATTACACTTCATGACAGATAATTGTCCCCTCTTTTTATCTACTCATTCCTTGATTGACGAATGCACATTAAATTACACAACTTTACTTATTGTTCACACAAGGAACTTTGATTATTCTCAATTACTCTTTGATTCTTGTTCTTTACATTGAAGCTCTCAGTCTGCAGAGAGTACCTATCCTTCTTTTCCTCTTTTGATTTCATATATGACTAAACATTTTTTATAAGCATTATGTTTTTAGCTTCTTTTACATAGTTGATATTTCTTTCCATTGCATAAGCATTCCACCTATTTCCACTTTGTATTTATGCATTGTCATTCTTTCCCATTCCCTTTTATTTCTTTCCATGCTTGTTCATTGTGACTGATGCACTTGATTGTGGAAATATCTTGATTTTATATTGCATATAGTGTTTGATTCTAGTTTGATTGATTTATTTTAAACTCATCTTGCCTCTTCCTATAGTTTGAGTGGTTTTCTTTGTGTGTTTTATGTTTGGTTCTTGCATTCACATTTCATTTCATTACATAGTTTCAAATAAGTTTTATTTTCTATTTGTTTGATTTCCTTTTGATAGTTTGCTTCAATTTGGATTTCCCATGGTTTTCTTACACTTTACTTCATATACTTAGTTTTTATTTTCTGTACTTTGGATTCCTTTCACTTTAATTTCAGATAGCTTCAAGGACCAATAGATAGATTAAAGGTCTAACTCATGAGACATGGCCTTCCCACGTTGGAATTATTCCTAAGGTGTTAGTTTCTATCGTGAATTTCATTTCCATTTGCTTGTTTATTTTATTGCATTTAAGTTTGGATTCGCTATAGCAAATAATCATTGAAGGACAAAAAATTTAAGTAAGATACTCACGATTAATCACACGAACATCACCCTGGGTGCATGAAAGACTATGATCTAATACTTTATAGCACTAAGTTATTCCTACATCCCAGTGATGAATCCCTAGTGTTAATTTCCTACAGTGTGGGTTTGAAGATTGTTTTGTCATCTTTAGATTAGGCTAGATTAGGCTCTAATCCTATGTTTCCTGCTCCTGCACATCGAAGCTTACGAGCCCCGGTTGATAATTAAATGTGGGAATTAATAGTGCGTATATTTATCCCAACATCCAGCTACAACTGGAAGGAGGCTATGACCCTTATTTATAGGATCCAACCTGAAGGGAGCTACAACTCCCTAAATTCTCTGGCTCCAACCAGAAGGAGGCTACAACCCCATAATTCTCAAACTCCAACCTAAAGGAATTTCCAACTCCCTTTGTTCTTAGGCACCAGCCGGAAGGAGGATGCAACCCACTTTCCTTGCCCCATCCTGCCACCCTGAAATATAAGTGTAGACCAATTGTCACTACCACAATCATTTCCACTGTCACTGTCATTGTCACATCAACCTGTAACCTACAACCTGTCACCTTCATTGTACCATCAACATGTAATTGTCACAGTACCAACAACATGTAACCTAGACCATACCACGCATCAATTGTGTACCAACAAATTTATTATAGCATGAATCAATCATGTACCATAATATATGTTAAATGTAGATACCATAACATCAATGATGAGTAGTTAATCATGTATCCAATCATGTACCATATACTAGAGCATCAATCATATATAAAACTAGTACCATATACCATAGCATCAATCATGTATTGACATGTACCATATCATGAATGAAGTCCCTCAAAGAAACAAAGCATGTGCCTCATACATATGCCACCATACATAAACTGTATACCTCAACCATACATCTACATATCAAATATATGTCTCTAATAATGAACCATAACAATCATGTCATAACCAGATACAAGAGTATACCTCAATCAACCATGTAGCCAAGATGTAACTCAATCATGTGCCAAGCTAATCATACCTCAAGCATGTACCATACCACAACCAAGTGTAATATTCAAAAAAAACACATAAGCATACATATACCTTTGTAGTTGACATGATACACAGTAGTGCTAACATATAAGCTTTCTTTTGACCGCAGGGACTTGGTACAAGCATTTCTCCCAAATCTTTGTTTTCCTCGTGGGACTAAGACCTGTTGTATAGTGGGGCCTCGCATGATGTTCCCTAGACAACTCTCAGGTTGCCTCGCAGGGAACTCATGGTCTGACCCGTGGGGTTCAACCAAACTAGGGTTTCCTCATAAATTTTCTCTCTCCTATGCAACCCCGAAACTCCCGCACTTCTCACTTGTCGCTACCTCAGATTCCGCCATCACAAACTTTCCAAATAGATCACTAGTTCACTAGAATATGTTCAATATAATTACTGAGTGAATGTATTTATGAGAGAATCCTTGAGGTGTATTTATATTTTTTCCAAGTAACCTCTCTCCATAACCTTAGGGGATTCTAGACTTTCTTGTTACAATCACTTTACCCTTTCATTAATCGACTTATAACTAACTAGGGGTTTCTTGACCATTATTTGGGTCTTCTAACTTCATAAGTCCATAACTCCTCAATCGTGAAGAACTACATGGTGTACCACCTATCACCGAAAATCGCATGATGAGGATTTTCCATCCATCTGTCCTTCATGATCTTTTTCCTTGATCAACTATGGGTTCCATAACCATACCTTTGGGGCTACTAGGCTTCTTCAAGGGTTGACATCAATGAAAACCAATCTTTCAACAAACTCCCCCTTTGGAATTGATGGAAACACTAATGGCATGGTAACACTCATTCTCCTGCTCATGCTCTCACTCTGATCATCGCTCTCGTTGTGACCATCGCTCCCCCTATATCCATGCATATGTTATTTCTCTTCATTTCCATGCATCTGTTGTTTCTCTCCCCCTTGACATCAATGGAAAAGGGTAATTCTCCTTGGGGTTGATCCCCCTATCTACAAGCCTCTTCTTTCTCTTCATGGTTCTTCCTCATGTAAAAATGTGATGTATATGAAAAACATTCAAAATATTATTTACTTGGATTATTTATGTCTTCTACTGCTCTCCCCCTATATTTCTATGCTTGTTGTCATGTGAATCACTTTGGGGCAGAAACTAATCTAAGTTTCTATCGAAGATATTCAAATCTCTCCCTTGAAATAGGTTTGGTGAAGATATCTACAATTTTCTCTTTTGTCCCAATGTACTCTAGCTTGATGTTCTTCTTTGTATCATGTTCCCGTAGAAAGTGAAAACTGATCAGAATGTGCTTCATCTCAGAATGCATTGTTGGATTCTTAGACATACTAATAGCACTGGTTTTATCACAAAGTACTAAAATAGGCTCATCATATTCAACCTGTATATCCGACAAGGTCTACTTCATCCAGAGAACTTGAGTGCAACATGTTTCCGCTGCAATATATTCTTCTTATGTTGTGGACAGAGATACTGATGATTGTTTCTTGCTCAACCATAATACCAGACACTCACCTAAGTAGAAATTTGATCCACTGGTACTTATTCTATCATCAATGATACCTTCCCAATATGCATCTTTGTAGGAAACCAAGGATAATTCACTCCCTTTTGGATACCATAATCCAAAATCTTTTGTTTCTTTGAGATATATGAATATTATTTTTACTACTATAACGTGTGTTTCTTTCGGTGCTTCTTGAAATCTTGCAACCTTCCCAAATGTTAGCATCGCATCTGGTATTGACTCTATCACATAGAGTAAGTTTTCAATCGTCGATCTGTATATTCTTTGATATGCATCCTTAGATTCATCATCCTTTCTCAACTTGCAACTAGTTTGCATAGGATTACTTAAGGGTTTGTAGTCTTCCATTCCAAAATTCTTTATCATTTCTATGATGCACTTAGTATAGGAGATGAAAATAGTTTTATCACGCTGACATATCTGTAATCCCAAAAATAAATTCAACTCACTGAGAAAATATATTGTGAAATCATTTTGCATGTCTTTGGAAAACCTCTTATTCATCCTGTCATCATCGCTCCCAAATATAATATCATCTACATAAACTCTAATTATCAATATATTGTCTCAGTGCACTTTTATGTATAGATTGTTGTCTTCAATGCCCTTCATGAATCCTTGTTGTTGCAGATACATGTCCAATATTGAATACCATACTCTGGGGGCCCGCTTGAGTCCATACAATGATTTCTTCAGTCTGCAAACATAATATTCATTTTCTTCTAGCAAAAACCATTCAGGATGTTCAAAGTAGACTTATTCTTCTAATTCTCCATTTAGAAAGGTTGATTTTACTTCCATCTGATATACCTTGATTCTTTTGGAACATGCATAGGCTAATATCAATATGATTGCTTCCATCCTCGAAACTGGGGCAAAGGTCTCTTCAAAATCTATACCTTCAATTTGATAATATCCTTTGCATACTAACCTTGCTTTATTTATGGTTACTTGTCCATCCTCATTCAGTTTGTTCCTAAAAACCCACTTTGTACCAATGAAGTTCTTGTTCTTCATCCTTGGAACCAATTCTCATGTGTCATTATTCTCTATTTGATCTAATTCTTCATCCACATCCTTGACCCAGTGTTCGTCATTGTTGTCTTTTTCAAAACTGTTTGGTTCAATTGCGGATAACAATGCTAGATTCCTTTGTTCCGGTGAAAGTATTATTCTTCCAATTTCAACTCTTACATATTTATTCCTAATAATATGTTCTGGTGGATTATTTTTCTACACTCATCGGCTAGGTGTATTAGGAGGTATGTGATGCTCATATTCCTCTTACTCTTCTTTTGGATTCTCTTCTTCTTCTTCTATATATTCTTCTGTTATATCTACTTCATCATCCTTCTCTTTTGAATCTTTTCTTCTTTCTTTGGTATTTCATTCATTTGTTTCATCAATTGTTACATTGATTCTTTCCAATATTATTTTGATTCTTAGACTAAATCATTTATATTCTTTTATTTTTCTTGAATACCCAACTAGTATTCCCTTATCAACTTGGGAGTCAAATTTTCCAAGCCTTCCATCTTCTCTTTTGATATAGCATTTTCTTCCAAAAACTCTGAAATACTTCACATTTTCTGGTCTTCCTTTCAATAAATCATAGGGAGTATTATCACTGTTACTTTTGAGTATTCAATTGTTCAATATATGAACTACGGTGTGTAATACTTGTGCCAAAAATATGTCACTAAAATTGGAATCTTTCAACATGGTTCTAGCCATTTCTTGTACTATATTCTTCTTCCTTTTGATAACTCCATTTTGCTAAGGTGTCCTAGCCACTGAGAACTATCTTTTTAATCCCTGGTTGGCACGAAAATCCATAAATTATTTTGATGTAAACTCTCCTCCATTGTTTGATCTTAAACACTTTATTTTTAAGTCCATACCGGTCTCAACCATCTCTTTGTATATCTTGAAGTGTTTGAATTCCTTTGACTTCTTCCTGAGAAAGAAAAATGCACTCATTCTTGTGTAGTCATCAACTAGTAGAATAAAATATTGTTCTCCATTTAATCCCTTTGTTCTTGTGGGTCCACATAAGTCAGTGTGTACAATATCTAATGGTTTTATCATGGAGTACCATTTTGATTTGAACTTGGTCCTGATTTGTTTTCCTTATAGACAATGCTCACTTAGATTATTTGTTGGTTTTGATATCTCAGGCATTTATTTCACTGCTTCCTTTATGTTGATTTTCACAAGGTTTTCAAAGTTCATGATCTAGGTGGATAACGGTGGCCACCCACCTTTTCTAACTGGCTCAAAATAGTTTTCTAGCAATTTTGGTAATTTACTATTTTTAACAGTTTTTAACTTCTGGGGCCATTTTGAGGCCCTAAATGACGTTTTTGGGAAAACAGGGAGAAATATGGAAGTTCCTTCGATTCTTCCTCCAAAATGAATATCCTCGACGATACCTTTCCAATGGGATATCATGCACTTAAAACAAAGATTGTATGCAAAAGTTACGACCCCGAGAAGTTGATGTACTAACTTACCCAAACAGGGCCCACATGACTTTTGGCACTTCATCTCCTAGGGTTAGGTTTTTGGATGTCTAGGGTTTTTGGCATTCCTGTTTATTGTAAAAATTCCTTTAGATCCTCATTGTAATTATCATCTTGTGAATGCGAGTAGCCGTCACATCTCTTCTCAGAGATAAGTTGCCACCATTCTAGCAAGTCTTTCACTCTGTATTTTTGCAATCTCTGTACATTTCTTTCATTAATAGAAATCATGTATTACTGTATCTTTGTGTTTATGGTTGCATATCTGATACATTTCTTTTATATTATTGGATATCGGTGACATCTCTGTGCATTTCTTTATTATATCTCCGCTCTCATTTCGTGCCAAAAATAATCTGGATCAGTGGTATCAGAGAAGGTTGCTCATGATCATTTTTTTTTCAATGCATGTCCCCGATGAGGTCCGAGTATATAAATTTGGGTCTCAATCTTGTCTCTCTTGAAGACAGCCACTCTTGCACACCCAAGAAACCCTCCATGGCAGAAGAAAATAAAAATGACGGAGCAGACGATCCTATAAATGTGTCGCTTGAACAAGCCCTCACGCAACAGAGGGACAAAATGATGGAGAATTTTTCCCACATCCTTCAATGCCTATCGATAGCAACAGATGCATATTCATCAAACAACCACTTTGGAAGCACCTCTCCTTTCAAAGGTACATGTTAATTTTTATATTCCCATATTTGAAGTTCAGATAGATGTGGATGCCCTAGACAAATGGTTAAATATGCTAGAAGGTTATTTCTCCGTTCATAATTTTTTCGTCAGGGAAAGGATCACCTTAGCACTCCTTAAATCTCTCCCCCCTGTCAAACATTGGTGGGAAACTTACTGGGAGAAAATTTCCCTAGAGGAGTCTGGAATATATGGGGTAGAGCCCACTTGGGATTTTTTTGTGGATGCAGTAAAGGAACAGTATTACCCTGTTGGCAACTATGAGGAATAGTACATGAGATGGACCACACTGTAGTAAGAGAGGGGCCAAGTAGTTTCAGAGTTCACCAACACCTTCCATACCTTGCACACCAAGATAGGTATCAAAGACTCCGAACGACATTTGTTTATGAAATACCATGGGGCTCTACACAGATACATCCAAACTGAAATGGATTTTCTAGATACCTCGTCACTTGGTGCTGCTTATCAATATGTTGTTAAAATCGAGCAGAAATTTAAGCCCCAGAACAAACACGAGTTCGGGTCTGCAAATCTGCAACAACCAAAGTATGAAAAACATGGCCCTAAAAATCAGTCTCCCGAAAACCAGTCCAAGCCACAGGAAAAGAAGGGTCACGGGAAGAAAAAGAAGACATTGGAAAATGGTGTGATTTCCACAAAATCCCCTAGCACAACACCGATGAATGTTGCTCAAAATAGTCACTGGTAGCCAATATCAAAGACAAGGAGCCGAACCCTAATTCATAATCTAATTCTAAAAATACTGGTAAAGGACAAATCATTGACGCAGAACCCACTTCTATTTTCGCGACCGCAACAATTCAACTGGAAGAACCAACAAATACTGAAGAGGGGGTGCGCCGTTTTCATTCACAGATGTGGGTGAAGGGGACCCCACTACATTTTATTGTTGATAGAGGAAGCCAGAAGAACCTCATCTTAGCAGAGGTCATCAAACAATTTGGATTGTCGACAACACCACACCCACAGCCATACAACATCGAGTGGCTTCGCCAAGGACAAGATCTTCGTGTCGGTCAACAATTTCGATTATCATACAGAATCCAACCCTTCAAGGATGAGGTATTATGCGATGTTGCCCCACTGGATTTCTGTGATGTTATCTTGGGCCAGCCATATATGTGGAGACGCCATGTTGTTTATGAGTCCCGACCCCACAGTGTCATTATTTATCTAGGGGGTCATCTCTATAGAATACCAGAGGTAGTTCCGAATACTATTCCACCTAAACAATGTCGCAAGGTAGTATCTCATACTACAAAATTAAACTTCTTCACAATCTGTTCAAAAGGGGAACAAAAGGACACTGCAACCACTACAACCTCACCCCAAGCACCTTTTATCCAACAGAAGCAGGTCAACAAGGTTGCAGAAAAGTGTAAATATTCCTTCTGCACACCTTCCTCTCGTGTAGCTCAACTTGTTGAAAATCCTCAACCTCAACAGGTTTGTGACAGACTTCCACAAACTGAGCAGTGTGACGTCTCCAACAAGGCAAGCAACTCACCAAGATTCAGATTCAGCAAACGTTTTTTTCTCTCCCCTGGGAACTCAATGCAATGGAGACCATTGCTTCCTAATGAGGGAGGATTGATCTAGGTGGATAATGGTGCTCACCCACCTTTTCCAACTGGATCAAAACAGTTTTCTGGCAATTTTGGTAATTTACTATTTTTAGTAGTTTTTAACTTCTGGGGCCTTTTTGAGGCCCTAAACAACGTTTTTGGGAAAATGGAGAGCAATATGAAAGTTCCATAGATATTACCTCCAAAATTAATCTCCTCTACGATACTTTTCCAATGGGCTATCATGCGCCTAAAACGAATCTCTTATGCAAAAGTTACGACCTCGAGAAGTTGATGTACTAACTTACCCAAATGGGGCCCACGTGACTTTTGGTGCTTCATATCCTAGGGTTAAGGTTTTGGATGTCTAGGGTTTTTGGCATTCATGTTTATTGTAAAATGGCCTTCAGAGCCTCATTGTAATGATCTTCTTGCGAATGTGAGTATCCGTCACATCTCTTCTCAGAGATAAGCTGCCACCATTCTAGCGAGTCTTTCACTCTGTATTTTTGCAGTCTTTGTACATTTCTTTCATTAATAAAAATCATGTATTATTGTATATTTGTGTTTATGGTTGCATCTCTGATACATTTCTTTTATATTATTGGATATCAGTGATATCTCTGTGAATTTATTTATTATAACTCCACTCTCTTTTCATGCTGAAAATAATCCAGATCAGTTCATGTGTCCCATTCTTTTGTGCCAGAGAAAAAAATAATTTTCTTTTCCTAAGAAACATCTTCCCCTTCCAATTTTATTCAGGACATATATGTTGTTTGGGTTTCTTCTAGTTGTAGCCACCAATTTTCATGATCCTTCTTTCCTGATCTCACATTTTTCTGAGTCAAACAAAAAATTTTGTTCTTGATCACACATTTGACCGACAATTAGAATATTATGCTTCATATCTTCGACAAGTAGAATATTTTATGCCTTGGCATATTTGCTTCCAATCTTGAATGTGACTCTACCTATAATTATGGTTGAGTTATCATTTCCAAATGAAATTGATCCATTGCATTCCTACTTCAGGGTCAGAAACATGTTCTTGTCACTTGTCATATGATTTGAACATCTATTGTCAACATACCACCCACTTTTCTTGTGTTGTGATTGTAAAGCAAGTGAGAATTATTTGGTGTTTAATTGATCCCACTTCATTTTCCATATCCTTTGTGGTTCCTATTTGATATTGAGCTTTGGTTCCCTTAGAGGAACAATCAGTCTACAATATTTGGCCATGTGTCCAAAATTATTGCACTTGTAGCACTCTACTTCATTATTTAGTGAACCAAAATTGTTGTAATTTTTGTTTTGTGCTTCATGTGAATTTCTAGGATAATTTTTGTTTGAGTAGCCTTCATAATTTATTTTATTCTTGGCATAGGCTCTACAGTTTGTATCTTTGTGTCCAAATTTTTTACAAAAATAGCATAAACCAAGAAAAACAGATTGATACCTGGATGTAGGGGATCTTTTGAATGGTGTTGCTCTTCTAAAGCATTCTTCCTCTTGAGATGTTGTTGATTTTTTATTTAGTTTTTTGAATATTCTAGGTAGTCTAGTTCCTCTGTGATTTTCTTCTTGAGTCTTCATGTATTCCTCTTTCTTGATAGTTCCTCTGGCGATTTCTACATAGCTATTTTTTTATGCTTCATGTTTTGTTGTCTTGGAGCTTGAACCTTTCTCATTCTGGATATCGTTGTATCCTATCCCAGACATATCATAGTATGGCCTTTGACTACTGATGATATCATCCAATAACTTGGTGCTATTATGTTTCATATCTTTCTTCTGAAGATATTTTCTTAAGGTGACTATTTCTGCTTCCAAGCTTTCAATCATCTTCTCCTTATATTCTAACTAATTTCTAAGTGTTTCTTCAATCATTATGTCTTCTTCTACCTATATTTTTAACTTTGTGATTATCTTCTTGATTTGTTCTGAGTTGGAATTTTGAGATCCTTCTTTCTTATTTAATTCTTCCTTGAGAGACTTGTTTTTATTTCTTTCTTTCCCTAGCTCTTATAAGGCATTGATTAATTCTTCTATGAGATCAACTTCACCTTCTTCTTTGGAATCCTCTTCATCATCATAAACTACCATGAAGAGTACTCTTTCTGAATCATTGTCACTATCATCATCCTCGTCTAATGAGGATTTGTCTTCCTTTAAGTATAAGCTTTTCTTGAAACAATTCCCTGTGTTCCTTCTCTTGTCTCCTTTTTTCTTTTTCTTTTTCTTTTTCTTTTTAGGATATTCTGCTTCATCACTACCTTTATTCTTAAAATAAGGACACTTAGAAGAAAAATGACCAATACCATCACAATTAAAACATTTCAATGGAAGCATACCTTTGTAATTCTTGGTTCCTCTTTTTAACTTCCTTACGAAGTTTTCCACTTCTTCATCTTCCTCTGAGTCGTCGTTGTAGCTACAATCTAGTTTTTACTTTTTCTTGTTTTTATTCTATGTCTTCTTGGATTCCTTAAATGATGCTTCCTTTGTGACTGGGTTCTCTTGTTCTATCCTCATTTCATAAGATATGAATATCATGTGAAACTCGTCCATGTTCAAATTGTCAAGATATGTTCTTTCTTCCAGGGTCAATATTTTAGGATCAAATCTCATAGGTAGAGATCTTAGAACCTTTTGAACAGCCATTGATTCATCAACTTCTTCTCCCAATCCACTAATAGTATTCATTCTTTCGTCAAATCGCGGAAAGTAGGTTGCAATGTATTCATCTTCCTTCATATTCAATTGCTCAAACTTAGCTCTAAGGGTTTGAAGCTTGGCTCCCTTGAATTTAGTATCTACTTCATAAATATTTTGAAGTTTATCCCAAATATACTTTGTGGTCTTGCAATGCATAACTTTGACAAATACTGAATCATCCAGACTACTCAGAATGGTGCTTTTAGACTTTGAATTGTTTCCGTTGAGTTTCTTTCCATCTTTTTAAATTGGGGGAGTGGCTGGAATTGCATATCTGTCTACTATTGATTGCAAAACATCAAATCCATGAGCATGTAAAAAGGTTTGCATCCTTTTATTCCAAAAGACATAGTTTTGACGATCAAACCTTGGTGAATATTAGTATATTCCATGATCTCCTTCCAGTGGTTAAATTGTTTCTTAAAGGACCTACTCTAATACCAATCGTTGGAATAATGATAGGGGGTGAATCAATATGAGCACTTTATTATAACTTTTAACCATAATATATATTCATTAATTTAATCAGTAGTATATCATCATTATATCATGAGCAATATAAATCAACAGAGCATAATAAACATCCAACCAGAAGGAGGCTACAATGCCCTGATTCTCAATCTCCAACTCCCTATGTTCTCTGGAACCAACATAAAGGAGGCTACAACCCCCTTTCCTTGCCTCGTCCTTCTTCCCTAAAATATAAGTGTATACCAATTGTCACTACCACAATCACTACCATTGTCATTGTCCCATCAACCTGTCAACCTATCACCGTATCCAACCTGTCACTGTCACTATACCATAAACATGTAGTTGTCATTGTACCATAAACCTATAAAATACCATTCATCAACTATGTACCAACAAATGTAGTATAACATGCATCAATCATGTACCATAATATATGCCAAATGTAGATACCATAACATCAATGATGAGTAACTAATCATGTATCCAATCATGTACCATGTACTAGAGAATAAATCATATATAAAACCAATACCATATACCATAAAATCAATCATGTATAGACTTGTACCATACATAAATGAATTCCCTCAAAGAAACAAATCATTTGTTTCATGCATATGACACCATACATCAAGTGTATACCTCAACCATACATCCACATCTCAAATATATGTCTCTAAAAATGAACCATAACAGTCATGTCATAACCAAATACAAGAGTACACCTCAATCAACCATGTAGCTAAGATGTACCTCAATCATGTACCAATCTAACCATACCTCAAGCATGTACCATAGCAAAACCAAGTGTAATATTCAAAACAAGCACATAAGCATACCTATACATCTATAGTTAACCTAATACATAGTATTTTTGGCCTGTAAGATTTCTTGTGACCCGAGGGACCTAGTACAAGCATTTCACCCAAATCTATATTGTCCACGTGGGAGTAAGACCTTTTTGTCTAGCGAGATCTCGTGTGACAAGACCTAGACAACCCACGGGGGTGCCTCATAGGACACTAGTGGTTTGACCCACAAGGTTCAACCAAAATAGGTTTTCCTCATAAATTTTCTCTCACCTATGCAATCTCGAAACTCTTTCACTTCTCACATGTCGCTACCTCCTATTTCATCGTCACAAACTTTCCAAATAGATCACAATTTCACTATAAGATGTTCAATATAATTAGTGAGTGAATGTATTTATGAGAGACTCCTTGAGGTGTATTTATAATTTTTCCAAGTAACCTCTCTCCTTAACCTTAGGGGTTTCTATACTTTCTTGTTACAACCACTTTTCCCTTTCATTAACTAACTTTTAACTAACTAAGGGTTTCTTAACCATTCTTTTGGGTTTCTAACTTTACAAGGCCATAACTCCTCAACCGTGAGCAACCATGTGGTGTAACACCTATCATTATAAATGGAATAATGAGGAATATCCATCCATAAGTGAGTTACTTGAATTTACATTATCCTTCATGAAATTTTCCTTTATCAACTATGGGTTCCATAACCATACCTTTGGGGCTACCGAAATTCTTCAAGGGTTGACATCAATGACAACCAATATTTCAAAAATCTCCTCCTTTGGCATTGATGGAAACACTGATGGAATGGTAACACCCATGCTCTTGCTCATGATCCTTCTGTGATCATCGCTCCCCCTATAGCCATCCCTCCCCCTGTCTCCATGCATATTTTCTTTCTTTTTGTTTCCATGCATATTTTATTTCTCTCCCCCTTTGAAAACAATGGAAAAGGGTAATTATCCTTGGGGCTTCTCCCCTTATATACAAGCCTCATCTTTCTCTTCATGGTGCTTCCTCATGTAAAACTATCATGTATATGAAAAACATTCAAAAAATTCTTTACTTGGATTCTTTATGTCTTATGATAATCTCCCCTTATCTTATTGTTCATGATGTCGTGTGAATCACTATGGGGGAAAAACAGCTCCAAGTTTTTGTCAAATATTTTCAAATCTCTCCCTCAGAAGAGGTTTGGTGAAGATATTTTCAATCTTCTCTTTTGTCCCAATTTACTCTAGATTTATGTTCACGTTTATGTAGAAGATATTCAAATTTGTCCCTCAGAAGAGGTTTGGTGAAGATATCTGATATCTACTCTTTTGTCCCAGTGTACTCTAGCTTTTGTCCCAATGTACTCTAGCTTTATGTTCCAAAAACTCTTAAATTCTTCACATTTTCTAGTCTTCCTTTCCATAACTCATAGGGAGTCTTATCATTGTTACTTTTGATCATTCTTTTGTTCAGGATGTGAACTGCGATGTGTACTTATTGTGCCCAAAATATGTCACTCAACTTGGAATCTTTCAATATGATTCTAGACATTTCAAGTATTGTTATGTTCTTCCTCTCGAAAACTCCATTCTGCTGAGGTGTCCTAGCTACTGAGAACTATCCTTTTATTCCCTAGTTTCCACAGAAATCCATACATTCTTTTGATGTAAACTCTCCTCCATTTTATGATCTCAAACACTTGATTTTTAAGCCCACCTCTTTGTATATCTTGAAGTGTTTGAATGCCTCTGACTTCTTTCAGATAAAGAAAATTCAGTCATTCTTGTGTAGTCATCAACCAGTGGCATAAAATATTATTATCCATTTAATCCCTTTGTTCTTGTGGGTCCACATAGTTCAGTGTGTACAATCTTCGATCGTTTTTTCGTGGAGTACTCTTTTGATTTGAATTTGGTCCTGGTTTGTTTTCCTTGTAGACAATGCTCACATAGAGTATTTGGTGACTTTGAGATCTCAACCATTTCTTTCTTTGCTTCATTTCTGCTGATTTTGACAAGGTTTTCAAATTTCATGTCACCCATTCTTTTGTGCCAGATCCAACTTTCATTTTATTTTCCTAAGAAACATATTTCCCTTCCAATTTCATTTAGGACATATATGTTTTTTGGTTTCTTCTAGTTGTAGCCACCAATTTTCCCGATCCTTCTTTCCTTATCTCACATTTTTCCGATTCAAACAAAATTTTATTTCCTTGATCACACATTTGACTAACACTAAGAAGATTGTACTTCATATCTTCGACCAATGGAACATTTTTTGCCTTGGCATCTTTGCTTCCAAGCTTGATTGTGCCTCTACCTATAATTATGGCTAAGTTTTCATTTCCAAATAAAATTGATCCATATATTTCCTTCTTTAGGGTCAGAAACATGTTCTTGTCACTTGTCATATTATTTGAACATTTGTTGTCAACATACCATCCATGTTTTTTGTGTTGTGACTATAAAGCAAGTGATCATTCTTAGGTGTTGAATTGATATTGCTTCCTTCTCCATATCCTTTGTGGTTCATGTTTGATATTCTTCTTTAGTTCCCTTGGAGGAACAATCAATCTACAATATTTGGCCATGTGTCCAAAATTATTGCACTTGTAGCACTCTACTTCATTACTTAGTGAACCAAAACTATTGTAATTTATGTTTTGTGATTTATGTGACTTTCTAGGATAATTGTTGTTCGTATAGCCTTCATAATTATTATTTTTCTTGGCATAGGTATAAACAACAACAAATAAACACCAATATTTTTGGGTAGAGAAACTTGGAAAAAACCCTGAAGGAAAACTAGTGTTGAGAATGATTTTAGTATGCTAAAATGAAGGCTCCCATAACAGGGATAATAGCCCACTAAGATAAATACAACTGGAGGAAAACATGACAAAGCCTGGTTTGTTGTATGCCCTAGAACTACATGATTTTTATTATGTACATGAATGTCCCTATTATATAGACACACACATGTGCCTATATCCATTGGTTCCCATGTTACGGAAAACTATGTATGATGCAACTCTTCCCTATGGCTTCGCTTGACTGAAACCCGATTGCAACAACTTTTTTTCTCGCTTCTCCTTGATATAATATCTAAATGGAATTCCTTCTCCACCTATCCAAGATATTGAATCACAGTCATTCGTGATCCAACTATCTTTGTCCTCTGTCAATCTCTCTTGATCAACCTGACAAAGTTGTCTCAAGTCTCAAGTCCAAAGACTCCACACTAGCAAAAGTCCTTCTTTTCTATCTCTATGTGTAAGTGTCTTCTCCTTTACCCTATCCTTGATTTTATAATCATGAGTTATAATCTATTTCTAATCTCCAAAATGAATGACAATTGAGATTACTTCTCACTTCAATTGAGATTTATATTACATGCTAATTTCTTTTAGAATTTCCTTAAATAACTCAATTAATTAATAAAATCAATTCACTTTAATAATTCCTTTAATTAAAGTAAATTCAAGAGTAGAAGGCTTTGAACGACTTCCACATGCTAGACACCAAGCCTATGCAGAAATACATGTCCAATGCTACATGCATCAACAGGTTCTTCATGTCAAACTTGGAGCATAGTTGCATCTTCACCTCCTTTGTAGCATCCATGTTGTTTCCAACCAGTAGCATGTCATCGACATACAATGCTACATATATGAAATGATGGCATTCTTTCTTGGAATATACATAGTGATCAACCTTGCTTCTCACAAATATTAAAATAAGGTTGTATGTGTCAAACTTTTGGTACCACATCCTTGGTGATTACTTTATACCATAAAGGGATCTCTTCAATTTGCACACCAACTATTTATTTCCCTTTACCGCAAATTCTTTGGGTTATTTCATGTAGATTTTTTCTTCCAATTCCCCATGTAGGAACATTGTCTTCACATCCATTTTCTCTATCTCAATATCAAATGTTGCAGCCAGAGACATTAGTACTCTAATGGAAGTTAATTTTGCAACAAGTGAGAAACTTGCATCAAAGTCGACTCCCTCAAATTGGGAATCCATTTAGCTACCAGTTGAACTTTGAAATTCTTGAATTGACATGTTGTGTTCAAATTTATCTTGAACACCCACTTGCTACTGACAGGTTTCCTTCCATTTGGTAGTTCAACCAAATCCCATGTCCCATTATTGTGTAAGGATTCCATTTCTTTGACCATGGACTCCTTACGTAGTTTACCCTCTTATAAGTTGACTACCTATCTAACCAACTTGGGGTCACTGTTAGTGGTATATAACACAAATGCATAATGGAAATCAAGTGGATTGTACCTCTCAATTGATTTCCTTACTCATTCAAACCTTCTAACTAAATTCAGTTTTTCCACCTCTCATCCAATTTATTCAACTCATCGGAATCATGTTATTCATTCCTTTGCTCAAACACCAGCTTCTTTGGTTCATTCTCCATTTGAGCCTCTTTAGTCCTAGAATTTCCTCTTACTTCCTTGAAGATCACATCTAGAATGTACACTGTTTTCCTCAGTACCAGATCCCATAGCTTATATCCTTTCATTTCATCCTCATTCCCGATGAAAATACACTTGACTTCCTTATTGTCCACCTTTTTCCTTTTCTCCTTAGGAATATGCACAAAAGCATCATATCCAAAAAATATAATATGTGTTAGTGAAGTATTCTTACCAAACCACACCTCACGTGGATTCAATTAGACTAGCACTGATGAAGGAGACCTATTTACCAAATATTTTTTAGTATCAACTGCCTTTTCCCAAAATTCTTGTGTAATCCCGACATCACTAATCATGCTCCTTGCATTTTCCATCAATGTTTTGTTCATCCTTTTAGAAACTCCATTCTATTGCGAGGTATATGGTGTGGTATTTTGGCATGTTATGCCACATTGCATGAAGAACTACTCAAAATCATTTCCAGGGAACTCACCTCTATTGTCAGTTCTCAACAACTTGATCTTCTCATCTAACTAGTTTTCCACAAGAGATTTAAACTCTTTGAACCTTTCAAAAACCTATTATTTCTTCCTCGGGAAATATAGCCATGTTTTCCTAGAAAAATCATCTATGAAGGAAACATAATACAAATATCCTCCTAGTGAAGGGATTGGTACAGGCCCAAACACATCACTATGTATCAATTCCATAATCCCCTTTTCCCTTGTATATCTAGATGGGAATCTAACATGATTTAGTTTTCCATATATGCAATGTTCACAAAAATCGACTTCTAAATTATAGCTAGGAAATCCTTTGACCATACCTTTGTTGTGCATATATAAAATTATTTTTTCACCAATATTTCTCATCCTATGGTGCCATAACATGATCAGGCTGACTTGACGAAGAACAGTTGAGTCGATTGGAATTGACCGAGTCAAGTCAAGTCGATTAATGGTCGAGTCGACCTCAAAAACACCAATGATGTTGCATCCAGTCGATTCGACATTCTCTAACAACTTGTATAGGGTTCCGATATGAACTCATTTTATTTAGACCATCACCTGGAAGTGTTCTACTCCTCCCATCCTATAACATCAATTAGACTCTTCCTCATCTAATAATTTTGGTTTTCAAGTCGTCCCCCAAGAATATATATCCTTCTTCATATCTCTCATATTCATAGAACCATTCCTTGTGATGTGTCATATGGAAATATGCACCTAAGTTGATCAACCAAACATCATGCTCTCACTATATATTGTTCGATGTTATATTTGTTGGATTACTGAGAAGGGGGGTGAATCAGTAATAGAGAAATTTAATCCTTTTTAACCACAATATGCAAGTGTTATATCAATGTATCATTATCATCCAATAGTTGTAGAGTAAATAAACAATGAACAAATGAGCAATCATACACATACACAATACACAAGTGTTTTTATGTGGAAACCCAAAGAGGGAGAAAACCACAAAATGATTTTTCTTATATGTATTTAAGAATTACATTCATTGGAAGCACCAACTTCATTTGTTTTCCAGCTGCAACTGGAAGGAGGCTCCAACCCCCTAATTTCTCAGGCTGCAACCTGAGGGAAGCTCCAACTCCTCAATTCTCTGGCTACAACCATAAGGAGGCTATGACCCCCTATGTTCTCCAGATACAAATGGAAGGTGGCTACAACCACCTATCATTGTCCCGTCCAACTACCCTGAAATATAAGTAGAATGATGAAACCATTGTCACATTATCACTGTGAGATATACTGTTGTAAAATTGTACCAATCAAACTGTAATCAACATGTACCATAAACAAGTGCATCAAACATGCACCAACCTGTACCTCAACCTGTAATCAACCTGTACCATAAACAATTGCATCAACCATGCACCAACCTGTACCAAGCATGTACCATGAAGAAGTGAATCAACCATGCACCAAACCTGTACAAATAACCTATCACAACATCTTGTCCTAACAACCTATGACAAAAACCTGTCTCATCAATATTATCAACCAAATTAGATCTACTCACCAATATCAATCACCAAGACAACTCTCAAAGATGTGCATCAACCAAGCATAACACATCAACTCATAATCATCACCAAAATCAATATGTACTTCTAATAATATACCAATACAAGTATGCTACATCATTCATAAACCATGTGTCAACAATACTACTAACAAGTGCCTCCAACCATGTACAAAGTATGTACCAATCATGTATCAACTACTCATCAACTATGATTCATCAATATGTACCAACATCATCAACTACTTGTCTCAACCATGTACCCAACATGTACCTCAACCAAAATCCCTCATCAATTTCATCATCCAAATCTGATTTGTAACTTTTTAATAGACCTGGTGTATATGATCACATACCTATAAACCTTCCTTAACTTTAACAACAAGAGACTAGCATTTTCATCAAACTTTACTTTAGTCTCACATGACTAGTTTTGGATTAGTCAACAACCCTAACTTGAAATAATCATAAATATGTAGATGTAAAGAAAATAGTACACAATGTTCTTCAGTGTGTTTTATGCAATTCCTCCAGATGTCACTACATGTAATCTATCAAAAAAGGACTTATAGAAAAAATGGCATACCTTGTTGAATTATCGCTTATGACCTTGTTGATGACCTGTAAATAACATACCTTTGAAAGCATCATCAAAAAACTTGAATTTTGGCCTTCTTTACTTCACCTTCCCTCTGAAATTCAGCTTAGATATCCTTTGGTTACCTCAATCACCTATAGATATTCAATATGCTCAAGTGTCATCAAAATGAGATAGCCTTGCCTCTTATTTATACTCTCCGAGTAGCTTCCTTAGAATCATCTTCTAGGTCACTTTTCCCACATGGCCACTTTGTCCACATAGTCACATACGTCCAAATTTTCCCAATTTGCCATTTTTCCATATATCCAATAGCCACTTGACCACTTAACCCATTTTCCTCATTTTAGGGTTAACCTTCTTATAACCACTTTCCATAATTAGAAAGTTCCCCATTTACTTTAGTATTTAAATAATCCTCCTTGACTTTGTCACTTCACTTTATTATTTCAGTAATCATCTTTGACTTTGTCACTTCAGTTTATTATTTAAATAATCCTCTTTGACTTTGTCACTTCACTTTATTATTTAAATAATCCTCTTTGACTTT